>JAJOOS010007519.1:0-39164 GCA_029582725.1 Solanum chiquidenum
ACGACACTTATGTAGAAGCAACCCACAAACTCAAGCAATCACATGACATTTTCTAAACAGTCACCCTCTTGATCTTTTTTCAGCACAATGCAAATCTTTTATTTAGACTCAACAACCTAACTCATGTGTATCAATACATGACATAGACATACCAATAGACACATTAACATACACAGACAACAATCACCAAGATACCAACTCTTCAACAATGTAACTTGTGCCCTTACTGCAAAGATATCCCTTCTTTCACATATAATTTGAGTTTTTTGAGTTAGGGACTTAGTATATGCTCACACTTAGAAGTGAATTCAAATACAATTTGTGCACAATACCATAGGCTTTTCCTTATTTTCTATGCTTTGACTTTTGAAACGATGTACTTAGGATCACTATAGGACTTTCTTAGCTTGTACAGTAGACTCAAGGTCAGGTGTGGTAAATTTTAATACTAAGTGACTTTTCTGCCCTCCTTGACATTACATTGGATATTTTACCTCTTTTACAACCAATTCTGACACCGTCTTGCTTTCTGTTGTTCTCCTAATGATTCATTTAAGCGCGGGTGTGACTTTGACTTGACATTGTTTCTTGTTTCATCTTTTCTTCATCTTTTTATTCAAGCTTTTCATTCTTTTGTTTCTTTTTTTAGTCACACCATTCTCTACACTTTTGTTCATTTTTTCTCTAAATACGACTCTTTTCATTCCCTATCTTTCTTATTTTCCTTCATAATAGCAACTCTCAACCTAGGTGTTTTGTATGAGTTGAGGTGCACGATGTTCTGGGGAGGACCAGGGCTATAATCAAGGTAAACTTCTAAGTAGCCAGCCTCAACTTAGGCTTTTAGCCTGAGTTAAAGTGCACAATGTCCAAGGAGGGACCAGGGCAACACACAATTTCACAATTTTGTTTTTCTAGGGAAGGTGAGTTTGGTTTATTGAAAGAAATGGTATTCGTCAGGATCAAACATTTCGACCAAAGGTAGCATTTATTTCATTTGGTTGGTTGTTTTTAGGCTTATTGGAATGATTATCAACAATGGCCTATGATCATATCCCAATTCCTACTCTGAATCATCTTAGCAAGATGAATGGGGCAAGTTCTCGATTGACATACACTATATTAAAATATACAAACAACCTCACACACATATGTCACCTTGTTTCACTATTAAATCATTAATGTATCTCGTTCAGGGTATAGCTTAATTTATGTTGTCTAATCGATTTCTATCATGTCATACAAAGATTCTACACATTCAACTTATCAAGCACACAAATACAGTACATATCAAAACTTTGAGGGGTATCACTTTTCATGTTCTTTTGCCATCATGTTTTCATTTTAGTCTACTTCTACACTTATACTAGCCTAAACATGCCGGTTCAACAGAAATTAAACAGTTATATCGGGGAAAATTAACACATGCAAGAAAACCCCAAGGAAGGATTATGAGTTGGGTTATTCAGACTTCACCTTACACTCACTACCAATTCACCCCACCCCCACAAAAAATATGGTGCAATGCCCTCAATGCACGGAAAATGTATTACATAGGGTGAGACAAACTTGTGGCGCATAAACGCCGAAGAGCTATCAAGAAGCGGATGGGTTCGGTTGACACGAGCCCGCTGGATCATCATGAGTGACACCCTCAGTAAAGCCCTCAACAACTAGGGGAACACCATCAGTAGTGCTTCTTGAGGCATATGCACCGGAAGCCAACTCCCTCACTTTACACTACTGCAACTCCTCATCTAGCAATGACTGTCGTTGCACCTCCTAAACCTGCTACCTCTCCCTCTTTCTACCCCATCTCTCCTCCTCTATGTTAGTAGTGGGCCCATAAGTATGTGTTCACTTTACAGCTGCACAAGGGGGGGACAAGAGAAGGTGTGTATTTATGAGTCCACAAATTGGACTCATTTAGGGCTATATTTTGATAGAATTAGTGTCCTCAAATGCATATTTTATTTCAATATCTGATGAAAACCATTAAGTTTTAGGTATTTGGAGTTTGAAGGAAAGCATGGACACTACTTAGCAAACAAAGACAGCTGAAAGAATGAAGAAATGAAGATCTGAGAATCACCGAACCCATCAAGTCGCCAAAAGGTCTTATCCTCGCCTTTTGTTCTAGTGTGCTGTGCCCTGAAGGAAAGGATCAAATCGGCAGAGAAAAGGAGCAGTCAGCGTATCACCGAGCAGTTTGGTGAAGCTGTACTATATTTCCCAATGATCTAAACACGACGATGCTGAAGGATAGAGCAAGACGACGATGAAACCTACCAAAGGGAGAATCGCCGAGTTGATCTGCTGCAACACAAATTTTTGAAAACTATAAATACTCGTTGAGAGTTGTAGCTTAGTATCAGATTTTTATGACAGATTTTTATTATAGAATTTTTAACATAGACTTTTGAGTCCTAAGCTTGGAGAGGGTTTTGAAGAACTTGAAGTTTTAAAGGGTTTCAACTTTAAGATTTTGGACTTGAGTTTTAGGTATTCTTCACTTTTGACTTGTTTTAAGACTTAATCTTTCATACCCATTGATGGAAACTGAGATTGGTATACATTTTTACCCCTTTTATGTGTGTAGCTAAAACCCAAATTCTTGGGGTGTGATTTTGTGAATATGGGTTAGATTATTTGTTGGGTCTTGCTTGTTGATGATTTATTTGTTGTTTAGATGTGATTTCATTTAGTAGTTGTGGTTGAACTTAATAAAATTATAGTTGCAAATACGATTTGACCTTTGTGTTTTCATCTTGCTCGAGAGAGAGGTCGTAAAACTAAGACTACTAAATTGATGGCCGGTGGGAGGGGGTCGACATGAGGTTTAGCTCGAGAGAGTGAACCCTAGTCCTTCTCCCACACACTCAGCTCGAGAGAGTGAGTTGGCTAAGGTGGAGGTTGTTCTTCATGCAACAAGTGGATGTCCGAGAGGAACCCATTTGATTCAGGATAAGTTGGTCGAGAGAGAATTTACCCCCACTATGGTCTAGCCTAGTCACAAATATTCAACATATTTATTATCAAAAGCATGTACCCAATAGTTTAGTTTATCCCGTATTCATATCACATTCCAAGAACCCCATCTCCTTGATTAGTACTCTTTGTATTTTTGCTGTTTTTACTTACTCGTGAGAAAACCCCCATTGTTAATTGACGCTTGCGTCACTCCTTAGATTTAGCATGGTTTTAATCGATAATATCTTTAACTATGACTAATTAGAACTTAATTTTATTTTTCTATTAATTCTCAAAACCACTCCCTATGGGAACGATCCCAACACTTGGTTGGGTTATTATATTATTGTACGATCGTAGACACTTGCATTGGAAGTTGTGTCTTAATTACGCAAAATATCAAAATGGCACCGCTGCCGAGGAGTGGTGTTATTTCAGAATTCTTAGATTAGTAGAATTTTTGTTCTTCTTAGTTGTAGTTTTACTTAATTTTTAGTTTTGTTTCGCGTGCTTGTGATAACAACAGGAAAGATGAACACGCATGAGAAAGAGATGAATGACAGTCAAGCTGGTCATCGAGATGGTATAGACGACGTAAATAGTGTTTATAATCCGGATTAGCCGGGTGGAATGGGTGCAATTTGCATTCCACAAACTGATGGTAATGTTATGTTTGAAGTCACTAACACAACTCTTCACCTTCTCCAAATGAGAGGACTATATGGAGGGCTGGATCACGAAGACCCACATGAGCATGTGAGAAACTTTACAGAGGTTTCCCCCCTTTTTCATTCAAAAGTGTGTCACAAGACTCAATTCGGCTGCGGTTATTCCCATTGTCTTTGAAAGGAGAAGCAAGAAAGTGGTTAACCAAGTTACAAAAAAATTCAATCACATTATGGGAGGAGCTGGTCATAGAATTTAACACAAGATTTTTTCCTCCATAAAAAATGATGAAGCTTAGAGTTGAAATCGAAGGGTTCAAGCAAGGGGAAGGGGAACCACTCCATGAAACATGGGTGAGATTTAAGCAGCTCCTACTTAAATTCCTAACTCATGGGCTACCAACCGATTTGTTACTTCAATATTTCTACCGCAACCTTGATTTGGTAAATAAATGAGTGGCTGATCAGCTGGTATGAGGAGGAATAATGTTACAAACATTTGAGGTGGCTTCATTTCTTCTAGACGACATGACTAGAATAAATCAAGCGTGGTATATAAAAGATGATCACGTTTACCCCTTCCATTTTATACTAACTCAAGAGCAATTAGATAAAGAGAAAGAGAGGGACGAAAACATCAAGAAGATGTTGAGTCAGATGGAAGTCCTACAAGAGCATATGAAGGGAACATCTGGAGTGTTCAGAGTTGAGGAGGCTTCATCCCCAAGCTATTCAAAGCCTAGGGAGAATCAAGGTTGGAACTCCAGAAAATATGAAGTGGGTTTCTACCCACGCTATTGGCAGCGAGGTGGAAATCAAGGTTGGAACCATTATAAAGAAGTTGAGCAAAGTAAGTGTCATCAAGATTTACCCGAACAGAGTGATTATTGGAGAAAAGAGGATGAATATGAAGAAAATTGCACACACTCAAGTGAGAGCCCAAAATCAAGAGGGAGTGCAAGTAGTCCCCGCGTGAATGATCTATTTTCACGCATCTTTGACAAGGTTGAAGGCTCAGACGACTTATTGAAAGGAATGAAACAAGATTTCTTATCCTTGAACAATAAAGTAAACTCACACGCAGATGCAATCAAAACACTTGAAGGTCAATTGAGTTTACTTACAGTACAATTGAAACAAAACATGGAGACGAATGATGAAGATAGAAGGCTGGCCATTGTCACTCAGAGCGGAAAGGAGGTAAAAGGTGATATGATGAGAAATGAGGAAGTGCACTTACCATTTGCAAGAAAAGATATGGATTCCGAAGAAATAACCATCACACAAAACATCATAAGGGAGCCGCAAATTGATGTGGAGAAACACAAGCCATGCCCAAACATCAAGCAACCTTTACCCAAGATACCTCTTCCATTTCCTCAATGCCTCAAGAATAAGAATGAGGATGAAAGGTTCAGGAAGTTTCTTTCGGTATTCAATACCTTATCGATTAATCTCCCTCTAGTTGAAGCATTGTTGGAAATCCCGGGTTATGTCAAATTCATGAAGGAATTTGTCACAAGAAAAAGGAGATTAGATTATGAGACGATCGAAGTCTCTCACAGTTGTAGTACGGTTATGTCAAAGGATTTAATCGAAAAGAAAGATGATCCTGGGGCATTCACCATCCCGTGCACTATAGACTTGCTCAAGTTCGCAAAAGCCTTGTGCGATCTGGGAGCAAGTATTAATCTAATGCCATATGCTATTTATAAACAACTCGGGTTGGGTGAACCGCAAGCTACAACTATGAGACTCCTGATGGCTGACAGATTGATCAAACATCTGATGGGGATACTTTATGACATTCTGGTTATGGTTGAAAGATTTATTTTTCCGGCCAATTTTGTCATACTCGACTCTGACATAGATGTAGAAATTCCTATAATCTTGGGAAGACCATTCTTGGAAACTGGGAGAGCTCTGGTGGATGTCGAAAGTGGGGAATTGAAATTTCAGGTCAATGATGACGAAGTCACCTTTGACGTGTGCAAATCAATGAAACACCCGAGTGACATTCATATAATCTGAGCTGACGATGTGATTAACGAGGCTGTGGCTAGTGTGAGTCATTTCATGTGTAGCAAAGAATCCCTAAAAGTTGTGTGGGCTAACGAAGAAGAGTTCGATGTGAGCCAAGAGGAAGTGGTAGCTGCATTTTCAAGTAAGGGGGAATTCACAAAGACTCCAATTAAATTGAACATCGACTTGAAAAATCAAGAAAGCCATCCTGCCAAACCGTCAACTAAAGAACCACCAAGTTTCGAGCTTAAGGAATTACCTTCGCATCTCAAGTACGCTTTCTTAGGCGCAAATAACACCTTGCCAGTGATTATTGTGGCTGACTTAACCGATTGGCAAGTAAAATTGCTCCTTGAAGTTTTGAAAAGGTATATAAAAGCCATCGGTTGGACGATCGCTGATATAATGGGGATTCCTCCAGGCATTTGCACACACAAAATTCAGCTTGATAGTGATTGTAAATCGAGTGTTGAATATCAACGAAGATTAAACCCACCAATGCAAGAAGTGGTGAAAAAGGAGATAATAAAGTGGTTGGACGCAAAAGTGATCTACCCGATTGCAAACATCAAATGGGTCAGTACAGTGCAATATGTACCAAAAAAGGGAGGAGTCACGGTTGTCCATTATGAAAAGGGAGAGCTTGTATCTTTGCGACCGGTGACAGGATGGAGAGTTTGCATGGACTATCGAAAGTTAAACTCATGGACTGAAAGGGATCATTTCCCCATGCCCTTTATGGATCAAATGCTTGACCGATTATTCGAGAGAGGATGGTATTGCTTTTTGGATGGGTACTTGAGCTATAACCTAATATCCATTGCTCCGGAGGATCAAGAGAAAACAACCTTTACATGTCCATATGGTACTTTTTCCTTCAAACGAATGCCATTCAGATTATGTAATGCCCCTGGCACGTTTCAACGTTGCATGCTATCCATCTTTACTGATATGGTGGAAGACTCAATGGAAGTGTTATAGATGATTTCTCAATTGTGGGCGACTCATTTGCAGAAAGCTTAGAGTACTTATGCCAAGTTCTTCAAAGGTGTGTCGAGGCCAATTTAGTCTTAAATTGGGAAAAGTGTCATTTCATGGTCAAGGAAGGAATTGTGCTTGGTCACAAAGTATCACAAAAAGGACTGTAGGTCGACAAAGAAAAAGTCGAAGTAATCGAGAGATTACTGCCTCCAATTTCAGTAAAAGGGGTGCAATGTTTTTTGGGACATGTTGGATTTTATAGGAGGTTCATCAAAAACTTCTCAAACATTGCACTTCCTCTATGCAAACTTCTGGAAAAAGAGGTAACCTTCAACTTTGTTGATGCTTGTATGGTAGCTTTCAAATGCCTGAAAGACAAACTAATTTCCACCTCAATCATCATTATTCCTGATTGGTCAGAGCCATTTGAGGTAATGTGTGATGCAAACGGCATGTCATTGGGCGTAGTATTGCGTCAGAAATGAAACAAACCTTTTCATCCCATTTACTACGCAAGAAAATCTTTAAACAATGCTCAACTTAACTACACAGTTACCGAGCAAGAATTACTTGCAGTGGTCTATGTGTTTGAGAAGTTTCGAGCGTACTTGCTAGGTACTAAGGTGATTATTCACACTGATCATGCTGCTTTCCATTATCTAATGGTGAAGAAAGACGCCAAACCTAGGTTGATCAGGTGGGTGCTTTTATTGCAAGAATTCAATTTTGAGGTTAAGGATAGAAGAGGTTGTGAAAATCAAGTGGCTGATCACTTATCGAGATTAGAAGGCAGGGATAAAGACGAGCTAGAAATCGACATAAAAGATGTTTTTCCTGATGAGCAAGTATTCACAGTAAACCTCACACAGCCTCCTTGGTATGCTGATTTTGCAAACTATTTGGTGTGCGGCTTAATACCGGATGAATTGAACGTTTACCAACAAAAGAAGTTCTTATTCGATGTTAAGAAATATTTGTGGGACGAGCCATATTTTTTTAGAGAGTGTGCTGACCACTTCATCAGAAGATGTGTCTCAGAGGAGGAAGCTAGGGAGATCCTGCATGCTTGTCACTCTTCACCGGCTGGAGGGCATCATGGTGGTGTCCGGACAACAGCTAAGGTGATACAAAGAGTGTATTACTGGCCGTCTCTCTACAAATATGCGCATGAGTTTGTTAAGAGGTGTCCACAATGCCAAAAGCAAGGTGGTGTGTCCAAAAGCCATGAGTTACCTCCAACACCCATTTAGAAGTGGTGTTGTTTGATGTATGGGGAATAGATTTTATGGGCCCATTTGTGATCTCATTTGGCAACAAATACATCTTGGTAGCTGTGGATTATGTGTCTAAATGGGTAGAAGTTGTTGCTCTTTCAAATAACGAAGGAAAAAGTGTTGTTCAATTCTTGAAGCGCTACATTTTTGCAAGATTTGGGACTCCGCAAGCTATTATTAGCGATGGGGGATCACATTTTTGTAATAAATGGTTCTCAGCTGTGTTGAGTAAGTATGGGGTAAAGCACAAAGTGGCAACACTGTACCACCCCCAAACAAGTGGCCAAGTCGAAGTGTCAAACCGGGAGATCAAAGGCATTTTGGCTAAGACAGTGAATGTAAATCGAACTGATTAGTCGTGAAAGTTGGATGACGCACTATGGGCATATTGCACCGCTTATAAAACTCCAATCGGTATGTCGCCATATCAATTAGTTTTTGGGAAGTCGTGCCATTTACCAGTCCAGCTAGAGCATAAAGCAATGTGGGCATTGAAAGCTCTAAATTTGGACTGGGCAAAAATTTCAAAAGAAAGAGTAGAGTAGCTAAACCAGTTGGACGAATTCAAGTTTAAAGCTTACGAAAGTTCAGCCCTTTACAAGGACAAGATGAAGAAATGGCATGATGCTAAGATACTTAAGAGAGAATTTAAGATGGGAGATTGGGTGTTGCTATACAATTCATGACTGAAGTTATTTCCTGGAAAGCTCAAATCGAAATGGTGAGGACCATTTAGAGTGACGCGAGTGTTCCCTAATCGTGCTATAGAAGTTGAAGGGCAATGAGGACATGCATTTAAGGTGAACGGGCAACGTTCGAAATTATACTTTGGTGAATGTTAGGAGATATCTTTAATTGAAGTGGTATACCTGGAAGATGCTTGAAAGCATTTCCACGTCGAGCCACGACGTTAAATAAGGCGCTACTTGAGAGGCAACCCAAGTTTTACTATTTTGTGTTGATTTTGCAGGTGGAAGTGTGGAGAGTAAACGAAAAGTGCAGATTGGCGAGTTACTGGTCCATTCCGCAAATCGCTGAATGGTTCGGAGACCCCAAACCAGACCGCCGTTAGACTCAAGACCAACTTGCATTGGAGTCTGTAAAACTCGGAGAGCACAGGAAATTATTGGCGAACTGCCGACCATGTCGGCGATCCCGACAGAGACTACTGTTTGGACTCCTATAACAACTGGAAATTCTGTAAAATTCGGTGAGGCAAGTGGATACTCAGCGGAACACCGAGTGATTTGGCAATCCTGACTAATGTCACCGAATGGGTGAAAACTGGACGGTTTTTCAGGCCAAAGGTTTAAAAGTTTCAAATTCATTCCCTTACCCTCACTTTTTCATCTTTCCAAACTCACACCTGCACTCTAGTTTTACATTTCTTGCATTTTTGGAGTATTTTTAGTATCAAATTGTGCTACGAGTTGGATTACATTGCTTCCTAGCATCTCAATATCCATTTGATCGGCATAAAAGGTTGATACTTGAAACCCCGCATTCCTTTCCTCGAAAGTAGTACTCAAATTAAATGGTGTTACTTTGATGATGTGTGTTGGGCCTCTCTGGTAGGATTATAATATTTGTTTGCGTGTTAGGTTCGCAATTTTTTGCCCGTACTAAGTTAAATAATGAATTCCTAAAGGTTGCACTTTAAATTGGATGAAAATCGTGGGTTGTGCATGATTGTCACTAGGTGTAAGCCTAATTTGAATTGTGCATGCCTTAATTTTGTTTTTGGGGGTTGCGAGGTTAAATTCGGGAAGTTGGGTCAAAAACAGGCACATTGGGTCATTTGGCTAGCAGGGTCGAGCTCGCCGAATCACTCGGTGGTTCGCCTTAACTCTCCATCTCGCCTTTTAATTTAATGCCAAATATGATGTTGAATTCTATAACTTTTGACGAGAAGCTTTTGATCACCAAAAGCATTCGGCGACTCGTCGAAAGACTTCTGGTTCACCCTTTGTCTGCCCTTTGTCTGCACCCTTGTATTCTCTATGCACTGCCCTCGGCAAGCCGCCGAAGTATTCTCTATGCACTGTGATGTTTGCGTAATCAACGACACAACTTCCAATAAAAGTGTCTACGATCGTGCAATAGTATAATAACCCAACCAAGGGTTGGGGTCGAGTCCCAAGGGAGTGGTTTTGAGAATTAATAGAAAATTAAAATTTGTTCTAACTAGTCGTAGCTAAAGACATTAACGATTAAAAACATTGTAAATTAAAGGGGGACACAAGAGTGTCAATTAACAATGGAGTTTTTGTCACTAGTAAGTAAAAACAACAAAATAAACAAAGATTTCTAAATAATGAGAGGGGATTCTTGGGATGTGACTGGAATACGGGTTAATCTACATTATTGGGTACATGCTTTCGATAGAAAATTTATAGAGTAATAGTGACTATGCTAAGCTTTACATGGGAATAAATTCTCTCTCGAGCAACTTACCCCATTTCAAATGGGTTCCTCTCGGACACCCACTTGCCGCATAAAGACCAGCTTACGCCTTACCCCACTCACTCTCTCGAGCTGAGTGGTAGGATATGGACTAGGGTTCACTCTCTCGAGCTGAACCTCATGTCGACCCACTCCTTAGGCCATCAATCTAGTAGTCTTGGTTTCACGACTTCTCTCTCGAGCAAGCCGAAAACACATAAATAAACTTGTATTTGCAACTACAAATTTGTTAAATTCATCCACAACTACTAGACAAAATCACCATTACACCACATCTAATCTATCAACAAGCAAGACCCCAACAACAATCTTAACGCATATTCGCTAAATCACACCCCAAGAATTGGGGTTTTTAGCCACACATCAAGAGATAGAAATTTATACCTAAATGAGCTTGCATTCAAATGGGTATGAAGATTTAAGTCTTGTTACAGGCCAAGAATGAAGAATCCAAGAGATCCAAGTTCAAATCTTTGGAGATGAAACCCTCTTCTTCTTCAAGTTTTCAAAACCCTCTCAAACTCAGAGCAAAAATAAAGAATACTAAAAATTATATTAATTTGTTCCACACTATAAATTTGATATTAAACTACAACTCTCAGCGAGTATTTATAGTTTTCAAAAATCTGTGCTGCAGCAGATCATTCGGCAACATTAGTCAGAATCGCCGATCAACTTGGAAATTCACCCTTTGGTGTAGTTCATCACCGTCTTGAACCATCCTTCAACATCGTCGTGCTATGGGTCATTGTGCGACATGGTACTGCTTCGCAGAACTTCTCGGTGATACACTGACTTTTCCCTTTTTCCGCTGACTAGATCCTTTCCTTCAGGTCTCAGCACACTGGAACAAAAGGCGAAGTAAGACCCTTCGGTGATTCACCAAGTGGACTTGGCGATCCTCAGGCCTTCATTTCTTTCTTCTTTTCAGCCTTTTCATTCTTTTTTGCGACGTAGTGTCCATGCTTTCCTTCAAACTTCAAATACCTCAAACTTAAGTATTTTCATCAGATATTGAGATAAAATAAGCATTTGAGGACACAATTTATATTAAAATATAACCCTAAATGAGTCCAATTTGTAGACTCATCAATACCCCCAACTTAAACTTTTGCTTGTCCTCAAGCAAACTCAAGTTCAGTCGTTCAAAAAAGGTGTCTTGAACATTGCTACACAAGACTCAATCATGAATGCACACAACAAAACTCAATTTACTTATGCACTCAAATATTCAAGTTGTGATTCACCAATATCAAAGAACCTCATGCTCACAATACTTGCATCAAATGTAAGTTCAAGCTCAACCAAAGTGTTCAAATGCCCTCACAGAAAGAATGATTCTATAATTACACAATGGTTCACAGTTTAAAGCTTCAGAATCAGATGCAACGCTCACTCTCACAAAGAAGAACACAATGCATAATTTCACCCATAGATTTGCCCGTATTTTCCGATCGACATTTGTTTCAACTCACTCAAGATTACAAAGGTCTTTCCAAGGCTTGTAATGGGGCTGAGTGCAAAGGTATGGTCATTTAGGCTCAGTGACTTTCATCCTCATGAAATGTGGTGCTCACAACACTTCCTTTCCTTTTCGTTCATCATTTTCTTTAGTGCTCATAAGTCATCCTATTATTCACTTTCCATGGATTGTTTGGAACCCCATTTCTTTTGTATTTTATTCCACAACCTTTTTTTTATTCTTTTTTTTTTCTTTTTTTTTTTATATATATGGAGGGTTTCCATTTTTCTTCAAAACCATAGGTAAGGGGGACTTTCTTGCACTTCTTGATTTGCCCTTATCTTTTCACTACATCCCCAACTTAGGCTTTTGGCCTGAGTTGGCTATTCAATTGACCACAATTCAAGAGGATTATAGGTAGTGGATAAAGTATGGTTATGGTTTTATCAAGTTTCTTTCAAAGAAAGGTAAGGCTCAAGGGGTGTTCAAAAGTGGTTCACACACTCACAAGGTAGGTCACAAAAGAGGTATATGTCAAATTGGTTCACACTCTTAGAAGATGCCTAAGATCATATCAAGAGATAGCATCACTTAGTTAACCGGACCAACGGGGCAAATTCTAGGATCTATCATGCGTGGTTCAAAGTAAGCTCATCACACTGGGCATTGACACTATAGTAAAACAAGACTCCACACTGTCGTTGGTGTGCAATGATTATCACAAGAGACTCAATTTGATAACAGGCAAGTAAAAATGAGATGCAAAGAGTTCACATGTTATCTATGCAACTTTATTTGGCCTCATCGTAGCCGTACATTAATGTTCGTTCGATTGTAAGCATTATTCAAGTCATCGGTATTGATCGGAATCGAGACTTAATTTGTGCAAAAGAACAACCACATTCAACACATGAGAGGTGGCAAAAATTTTTGGACGGATCAAAATCAAAATCAAAATCATTTTGCAATTGAAAACAAAAGGAGCCATAAGCTCAAACATCCATGGAAATAGATAAAACACAATTTCAAAGCAGAACAACTCAAATATATACACAACACAACTATCAACACAAAATGTGTGGGCCTCACCCCACCACAATTAAAAATTGTTGGTCCTCAAATACAAATAACAAATATCCAGAAGGTAAAAGAAAGAAAGACAGAGAGGGAGGTAAAGAGGGGATCCTGTCTAAGCAGTCGCTCCTTCTGTCTGGGCATCAGTGCCCGTAGTGTTGTCAGTCTGCTTTAGGTTCTCTTTTTCTTTTCCCTTTGCTTCAGCTTCTGTATCGATGTTAGCCTCAACCCTTTTATCCAAATCATGAGCTGCTTTGAAGGCATGTATCGCATTGACGAACCCTCAAGCCCACGAATGGACGGCAGGGTCAATGGGAATCCTCCTACTGGAACTTGCTTCCTTGCTCTTGCTCTTTGCTTTGGTTTTGTTTGGCTTTTCTACATCTCTCCTGAACTTTTGTGCTCTTATGTGTCGGGGTGGCACATCTCTTCCTGCACTTTTGAATCTGGCAATGTCTGCAAAATTTTAAGATAACATTAGAACATTTTTGGCAAACTAAGCAGAGATATCAGTTGCAGGGAGATTGTTAGTACATTCAGCGTGTCTCCAAACACTTTCGGCGAGCCATGGTTTGTCCGTCGAAGGTCACAGTGCAGAATGGTTAGGGGTGCAGACAAAGGGAGATTAAGATGACATTCAGTGAGTCGCCGATTGCACTTGGCGATCCCGTGCTTCTCACTGAAAGTTACAGCAGCCACAACAAATAAATCATAATAGTAAGGGCGAGATGAGGTACTTAGGTGAACCACATAGTGGTTCGGAGAGCTCATCACAGCTTGCCAAATCGCCCATCGTTCCTACTTTTGACCCAACTTTTTGAAATTGGCTTCACAACCCCCAAATTTAAGCACAAATAGGAAAAATTTAACCAAGACCCATAACATACGAATACCACCCATCGCATATTAACTCAACTAGATACATCGTAGAATAAGATTTTGACAGTTTAATGAAGATTATCGAATAATAATCGCCAATTAACCAATTCTATCCAATCAGGGAGGTTCAATAGATTTTAACAATATCAAAGACAAATGAGTACAATGCTGATAAAATAATTACGGGTATTAAAAAGCTAACCTTTTGTACTGATTAAAATGCTACCAAAAGCTAGGTGGCAATGCAATCCAAATTCGCACACAAATCAATGAATCAAAATACTCCAAAAGTGCAAGAAATATAAAACTAGAGTGCATGTGCTAGTTTGGAAAGGTGAAAAAGTGATGGAAAGAGAATGAAGTTAGAACTTTTTAAACCTTTGGCTGAAAAACCGTCCAGTTTTTGTCCATTGGGCGACATTAGTCCCGATCGCCGAACCTGTTGGCAGTTCGTTGAGTTGTCACTTGTCTTGCCGAGTTTTACATGACCTTCAGTCAAGATGAAAGTCCAAATGGTGGTCTGCATCAGAATCGCCGATATACTCGGTGACTTGCTAATGATTTCGTTGAGTCCGCCGAGTTTTACAGATCCAAACCCAAACTGGGTTGGATCAAATGGCGGAGTGCGTCGGGGTCGCTAAACCTTTTGGCGATTCTCCTACCGGGTCTTCCGTTTGCCAATCTGTACTTCTCATTCAACTTCCATACTTTCACCTGCGCAATCAACACACCATTATTTTATCAAAGACCGGATAGAAATAACAACAAGGGTTTTCGATTGCCTCCCAAATAGCACATTAGTTAACGTCGTGGAACGATGCAAGTTCACCTTTAAACCTCATTATTGGGGTTAGCCATGGTATTACTCGGCAAACCCTCTGGCTGTCTTGGATTTAGGTAAGACGAGTTATGAACCATCTGGGTCTTTAACTGCTTGATTGAAACTGAATGAGAGGTAACGATTTGGCTAAGGGTAGACACTTCTTCTATCATGCCTTTTAGCATTTTCTCTGACCCTTTAACTTTGTTGAGGATGCGCGAGAGAATATCCTCAGACCTACCACCGTCCGAATCATTTGGATTCTGGCGCTCATGGGGAGGCACGTATCTATCCTTCTCCCCATCCTACCAATATGGATTTCGGTCCCTTCATTCACGATCCCGGTCCTTCCAACCTTTGTCTCTAGCCCAACCTTGGTTAATACCCTGCCTTGGGTAATTTGAGTTGTAGCCACCATCCTAGTTGGCTAGAAAATTTACCTCCTCGTTATACAAAGCTTCAAACTTCATCTCCACAAGATTAGCACCCCGACCCCCACAAAGTTGACACCACAAGCATCGGCCCCCATGACATTTTTGGATAAAATATCAAGTTGCGTCATGATTTTTGTCATGTTCTGATCTCTCTCATTGTCTTTTTCAATCTGCTCCTTAGATAGCTTGAAAGTGAGAGGGGAGACTTAGTCCTCACGAGTGTACCATGCTCTGTTGATGGTTGTCATACCATCTAAAAGTTGGGCTGCTACTGCATACGGCTGCTGCATTAAGCCTCTTGGTGAGAGTTGGTGAGCAACATCTTTATTCACCGAGTCTAAGCTCCGGTAGAAGTATTGAAGTAGCACGTTATCAGGCAAACCATGGGTTAGGCATTGGAGCACCAATTTTTTGAACCGTAGCCAGGTTTCGTGCAAAGGCTCTCCTTCTAGACGTTTAAAACTCTGGATGCTATCCTGCAGTGACATCATCTTTGAGGGAGGGAAAAATTGCACTTGAAATGTGGTTACCAACTCCTCCCAAGAAGTGATAAATTCACGTGGTAGCTCGGCTAGCCACTTGCAAGCCTCTCCCATCAACGAGAAAGGGAATAGCCTCAACCGGACTGACTCTTGAGAGATGTTTTTAAAAGAGAATGGTCCGCACACATCTACAAAATTTTGAAGATGCTCGTGAGGATCCTCATGAGCCAGTCCACTAAAAAGTCCCTTCAGTTGCAAGAGTTGCAACATCATGCTCGTTATGTGGAACACTGCATTTCCCTCGGCTTGGGGTAAACAGATGGCTCCAACACCTCCCATGAGATGGGCCCCATTAATGTTTGGCTTTTGGACATCGTTGAGATTTCTGATGTTGTCTTGGTGGCCTACCTGGATACCGTCGCTACCATTAGCACTCATGCTTTCTGAAAATATTCACATAGCAAACAAATAAAACTAAAAATTAGGTAAGTAGAGTACAACTAAGAAGAACAAAAAATTTACTAAACTAAAAATTCTCAAGTAACACCACTCCCCGGCAGCGGCGCCATTTTGATGTTTGCGTAATCAACGACACAACTTCTAATACAAGTGTCTACGATTGTGCAATAGTATAATAACCCAACCAAGGGTTGGGGTTGAGTCCCAAAGGAGTGGTTTTGAGAATTAATAGAAAAATAAAATTTGTTATAACTAGTTGTAGCTAAAGACATTAACGATTAAAAACATTGTAAATTAAAGGGGGACACAAGAGTGTCAATTAACAATGGGGATTTTTGTCACTAGTAAGTAAAAACAACAAAATAAACACAGATTTCTAAATAATGAGAGGGGATTCTTGGGATGTGACTGGAATCCTGGTTAATTTAAATTATTGGGTATATGCTTTCGATAGAAAATTTATAGAGTAATATTGACTAGGGTAAGCTTTACATGGGAATAAATTCTCTCTCGAGCAACTTACCCCATTTCAAATGGGTTCCTCTCGGACACCCACTTGCCGCATAAAGACCAGCTTACGCCTTACCCCACTCACTCTCTTGAGCTGAGTGTTAGGATATGGACTAGAGTTTACTCTCTCGAGCTGAACCTCATGTCGACCCACTCCTTAGGCCATCAATCTAGTAGTCTTGGTTTCACGACTTCTCTCTCGAGCAAGCCGAAAACACATAAATAAACTTGTATTTGCAACTACAAATTTGTTAAATTCATCACTACTACTAGATGAAATCACCATTAAACCACATCTAATCTATCAGCAAGCAAGACCCAACAACAATCTTAACCCATATTCGCTAAATCACACCCCAAGAATTGGGGTTTTTAGCCACACATCAAGAGATAGAAATTTATACCTAAATGAGCTTGCATTCAAATGGGTATGAAGATTTAAGTCTTGGTACAGGCCAAAAATTAAAAATCTAAGAGACCCAAGTCCAAATCCTTGGAGATTAAACCCTCTTCTTCTCTAAGTTTTCAAAACCCTTTCAAACTCAGAGCAAAACTAAAAAGTACTAAAAATTATATTAATTTGTTCCACACTAGAAATCTAATACTAAACTACAACTCTCAGCGAGTATTTATAGTTTTCAAAAATCTATGCTACAGCGGATCATTCGGCGACATTAGTCAGAATTATCGATCAACTCGATGATTCACCCTTTGGTGTAGTTCATCGCCGTCTTGCACCATCCTTCAGCATCATCGTGCTATGGGTCATTGGGCGACATGGTACTGCTTCTCAAAACTTCTCGGTGATACGCCGACTGCTCCCTTTTTATGCCGACTTGATCCTTTCCTTCAAGGCTTAGCACACTGGAACAAAAGGCAAAGTAAGACCCTTCGGCGACTCACCAACTGGATTCAATGATTCTCATACTTCATTTCTTTGTTCTTTTTAGCCTTTTCGTTCCTTTTTACGACGTAGTGTCCATGCTTTCCTTCAAACTTCAAATACCTGAAACTTAAGTGTTTTCATCAGATATTGAGATAAAGTAAGCATTTGAGGACACAATTTTTATTAAAATATTTCCCTAAATGAGTCCAATTTGTGGACTCATCACACTGCACTAGGTGAGCCACCGAAATAGTTGCGCGCTTTGCTAACTTGTTCATCGAAGTGATTTTGCAATTGAACTGCCTTGCTTTTGTCTAAATACTTTCTAACTTTTTCTCGAAGCTTTGGAGAAATGGCTAGACCGAAAGTAGATGGAAGTGATATGCCACCCTAACAAATAAGAGCAAAAAATTTCAGGAAAAATACAAAGACAACAAATCCTCCCAAATCGGATAATGAGGGCAAGAAGCCCAGTGCCAGCAAGAGAACAAATCCCTAAGTCCCCTCTATTCCTTCATGGAGATTTGGATTTTTCACGGCTATCCACTCCTTTTTGGCAGCTCATGACTTAAACAATCTTAGTTAGTCAGCTGCTGTTGAATCTTCTAAAGAAGCTCTGTGGGACATTATCAAATTCCAGGCTGACACATCGGGCATTGATGCCCAGACAGATGGAGTGATTGTGTAAACATGACCTTTCTTTACCTCCCTCTCTGTCTTACTTATTTTTATTTTTGGGTATTGTTATTCGCATTTGAGGACAAATACTTTTTATTTGTGGTGGGGTGAGGCCCACCTTTGTGTGCTATTGATGTTCATGTTTTGTTTGTATTTGGGCTATTCTGTTTAAAAAATTGTGTCTGTGGATGTTTGAGCTTATGGCTCCTTTTATTTTAAATTGCAAAATTTTGACCCGTTCGAAAATTTTTGCCACCTCTCGTGTGTTTGAATGTGGTTGTTCTTTGGAAAAAATTAAGTCTCAGTTCTGATAAATACCGATGAATTGAATAGTGCTCTCAATCGAATAAACATGAATGCGCAGCTATGATGAGGCCAAATGAGGTTGCATAGACAATATGTGAACTCTTTGCATCTCGTTATGACTAGGCTAGTATCGAATTGAGTCTCTTGTGATGATCATTGCACACTAGAAAAAGTGTGGAGTCTTGTTTGACTGTAGTGTCAATGCCTAGTGTGATGAGCTTACTTTGAACCATGCCTGATAGATCCTAGAATTTGCCCCATTGGTCTGGTCAACTAAGTGATCCTATCTCTTGATATGATCTTAGGCAAATTTCTAAGAGTGTGAGCTAATTTGACATATACCTCTTTTGTGAACTACCCTATGAGTGTGTGAACCACTTTTGAACACCCCTTGAGCCTTACCTTTCTTTGGAAGAAACTTGATGAAATCATAACCTTTCTTTATCCATTACCCATAATCCTCGTGAAGTGGTGGTTAGTTGAATAGCCAACTTAGGCCAAAATCCTAAGTTGAGGGTGTGGTGAAAAGAAAAGCCAAATCAAGAAGTGCAAGAAAGTCCCTCTTACCCATGGTTTTGAGAAAAATGGAACCCCTCCATATAAAATAAAAAAGAAAAAGAGAACATAAAAATAAAAAGAAAAAGAAAAAGAATGAAAACGAAAGTTGTGGAATAAAGTACAAAAGAAATAGGGTTCCCAAACAATCCATGGAAAGTGAATAATAGGATGACTTCTGAGCACTAAAGAGAATGATATAGGAAAAGGAAAGGAAGGGTTGTGAGAACCACATTTCATGAGGATAAAAGTCACTAATCCTAAATGATCATACCTTTGCACTCAGCACCATTACAAGCCTTGAAAATACATTTTTGATCTTGAGTGAGTTGAAACAAATGTTGATTGGAAAATACAGGCAAACCTATGGGTGAAATTATGCATTGTGTTCTTCTTTGTGAGTGTTAGCGTTGCATCTGATTTCGAAGCTTTAAATTGTGAACCATTGTGTGAATATGGAATTATTCCTTGTGTGAGGGCATTTGAATACTTTGGTTGAGCTTGAACCTGCATTTGAAGCACGTATTGTGAGCATAAGATTCTTTGATATTGGTGAGTCACAACTTGAATCTTTGAGTGCACATTTGATCTTTGCATAAGTAAATTGAGTTTTGTTGTGTGCATTCATGATTGAGTCTTGTATAGCACTGTTCGAG
Organism: Solanum chiquidenum; assembly: GCA_029582725.1. Lineage (NCBI taxonomy): Eukaryota > Viridiplantae > Streptophyta > Magnoliopsida > Solanales > Solanaceae > Solanum > Solanum chiquidenum. The sequence continues at coordinate 19,577 of JAJOOS010007519.1, forward strand.
ACAACCTTTTTGAACGGCTGAACTTGAGTTTGCTTAAGGACAAGCAAAAGTTTAAGTTGGGGGTGTTGATGAGTCCACAAATTCGACTCATTTAGGGCTATATTTTGATAGAATTAGTGTCCTCAAATGCATATTTTATCTCAATATCTGATGAAAACCATTAAGTTTTAGGTATTTGAAGTTTGAAGGAAAGCATGGCCACTACTTAGCAAAAACGGAACAAAGGCAGCTGAAAGAACGAAGAAATGAAGATCTGAGAATCGCCGAACCCGCCAAAAGGTCTTATCCTCGCCTTTTGTTCCAGTGTGCTGAACCCTGAAGGAAAAGATCAAATTGGCAGAGAAAAGGAGCAGTCAGCGTATCGCCGAGCAGTTCTGTAAAGCTGTACTATGTCGCCCAATGATCCACACACGATGATGCTGAAGGATAGAGAAAGACGGCGATGAAACCTACCAAAGGGCGGATTGCCGAGTTGATCGGCGATCTAGAATAATGACGCCGAATGATCCGCTGCAACACAGATTTTTGAAAACTATAAATACTCGTTGAGAGTTGTAGCTTAGTATCAGATTTTTATGATAAGATTTTTATGATCAGATTTTTATTATAGATTTTTTAACATAGACTTTTGAGTCCTAAGCTTGGAGAGGGTTTTTAAGAACTTGAAGATTCAAAGGGTTTCAACTTCAAGATTTTGGACTTGGGTCTTGAGTATTCTTCACTTTTGACTTATTTTAAAACTTAATCTTGCATAGCCATTGATGGAAACTGAGATTGGTATACATTTTTACCCCTTTTACATGTGTAGCTTGATGAGTCCACAGATTGGACTCATTTAGGGATATATTTCAATGGGAATTGTGTCCTCAAATGCTTATTTTTTCTCAATATCTAATGAAAACTTTTAAGTTTCAGGTATTTGAAGTTCGAAGAAAATCATGGACGCTACTTTGCAAAAAGGAATGAAAAGACTGAAAAGAACAAGAAAATGAAGGTCTGAGGATCGCCGAGTTCACTTGGCAAATCGCCGAAGGGTCTCACTTCGCTTTTTGTTCCAGTGTGATGAGCCTTGAAGAAAAGGATCAAGTCGCCAGAAAAAGGGAGTAGTCGGCGCATCGCCGAGAAGGTCCGCAAAGCAGTACTATGTCACCCAATGACCCAGAGCATGATGATGTCGAAGGATGATGCAAGACGGCGATGAACTACACCAAAAGGCGAATCACTGAGTTGATCGGTGATTCCAACTAATGTCGCCGAATGATCCGCCGCAGTACATATTTTTGAAAACTATAAATACTCGTTAAGAGTTATAGTTTAGTATCAAGTTTTAGCATTACATTTTAGTATCAAATTTTAGACAATATAATTTTTATTACATTTTTTACTCTCAAGTTTGGAGAGGGTTTTTGGGAGACTTGAAGAAATGAGTTCATCTTCCCCAAGTTGGAAGTGGGTCTTCTCCATTCTTCTTCCTTTTCTTAAATCACGGTTTAATTTCTTATACCCATTTGATTTCACTATCATTTTAGGTGTATTTTGTTGTTTCTTGATGTGTGGCTAAGAACCCCCATTCTTGGAGTGTGATTTAGCAAATATGTGTTGATATTATTGTTGGGTCTTGCTTGCTGATAGGATATATGTATTTTAATGGTGATTTCACCTAGTGGTTGTGGTTTAATTTAATGGGTTTGTAGTTGCAAATACAATGCCACCCATGTGTTTTCGGCTTTCCTGAGAGGGAGGTCGCGAAACCAAGACCACTAGACTGATGGCCTAAGGAGTGGGTCGACATGAGGTTCAACCCGAGAGGGTGAGCCCTAGTCCCATATCCTAACACTCAGCTCGAGAGAGTGAGCGGGGTAAGGCGTAGGCTGGTCTTCATGCGGCAAATGGGTGTCCGAGAGGAATGCATTTGAAACGGGTTAAGTTGCCTGAGAGGGAACTTATTTCCATCTAAAGCTTAGACTAGTCACTATTATCTTGCAATTTTCCTATTGAAATCATGTACCCAACCATTTATCTCAACTTGTATTGCGGTCACACCCCAAAACTCTTCCCCATACTTGATTTTCTTGTTATTTTTGTTGTTTTTACTTACTTGTGACAAAACTCCCAAATTGATATTTGACACTATTGTGTCCCCCCTTCGATTTACAATGTTTTTAATCGTTAATTTTTTTAGCTACGACTAGTTAGAACTAGATTTTATTTTTCTATTAATTCTCAAAACCGCTCCCTTGGGACACGAACCCAACCCTTGGTTGGGTTACTATATTATCGACGATCGTAGACACTTGAATCGTAGTTAGTGTCGTTGGTCATGATAAGCATCAAAATGACGCCGCTGCCGGGGAGTGGCGTTATTTGAGAATTTTTAGATTGGTAGAATTTCCGTTCTTCTTAGTTGTAGTTCATTTACCTAATTTTCAGTTTTGTTTTGAGCATTTGTGTGTTTCAATAACTATATGAGTGTGAACAACGAAAATAACTGCCAAGTAGGCAACCTAGTGGGTCATGCTTTTCATCAAAGTGATATTGATGATATTAATAGTGTGTACAACCCTGCCCAAGTGGGTGAGATGAATGCAATTCGCATGCCACAAGCAAACGAAAATGTAACATTTGAAATTACTGGCACAACACTCCATCTCATACATTCAAGAGGTGTATATGGAGGGTTAGAGCATGAAGACTCATATGAACATATACAAAGCTTCATAGAAGTGTGCACACCTCTGTCATTCAAGAATCTATCGCAAGAATGCATACGATCGCGCATATTTCCATTATCATTAATCAAGGAAGCCACTAGGTGGTTGATTGAGCTTCCAAAGAACTCCATCAAGTCATGGGAGGGGCTGGTAACGACTTTTCATGAAAGATTCTTCCCTCCATAAAAATGATGAAACTAAGAGACGACATTCAAAGTTTTAAACAAATGGAGGGCAAACCAATTCACGAATCCTGGACACGATTTAAGAGAATTTTGTGAAAATGTCCGATGCATGGATTGTCGAGTGAGTTACTGCTCCAATATTTTTACCGTAGTCTGGATTCAGTTAATAAAGGGATAGTTGATCAGTTGGTGCAAGGAGGAATAATGTTACAATCATTTGAAGTAGCATCGTTTCTCCTAGATGGCATGACTAAATTAAATCAATCATGGTACACAAAAGATGACCAAGTTTCCCCACTGTGCTTCAGATTAACGCAAGAACAACTCGAAAAAGAAAGGGAAAGGTACGAAAACATCAAAAATATGTTGTCTCAAATAGATGTGATACACGAGCACATGAATGAGACGTATGGAGTATTTCGAGTTGAGGAGGGTTCTCCTTCTGGTTATTTGAGACCGAGGGAGAATCAAGGTTGGAACTCCAAAAGAATTGAGGAGGGTTCTTCATCCGATTACTTAAGATCGGGGGAGAATAAAGGTTGGAATTCCACAACATATGAGGAGGGTTTCCACCCACGCTATCAATAGCAGGGCGGAAATCAAGGTTGGAACCATTATAAGGATGAAGAGTCAAGGAGATATTGCCACGATTGGGCTGAGCAAGATGACCATGAGGAAGACCGTACTGAATTGAGTGAAAGCCTGAAATCTAAAAGGAGCGCAAGTAGTCCTCGGGTAAATGATCTATTGTCACGCATACTTGATAAAGTTGAGGATTCTGATGATTTACTTAAAGGAATGAGAGATGACTTTTCATCACCAAACAGTAAAGTGAATTCTCACGCTGATGCCATCAAAACACTAGAAGGTCAATTGAGTCTACTAACAACTAAATTATCCTCCACAACACTAAGGAAGATAATGAAAGGGGGCTAGATGTGGTAACCCGCAGTGGAACGATGGAAAAAATAATTGTGCTAGCAGATGAGGACCCTCGCATACATGAAGAGAGCCCGTGTATAGAGGGACGGGAATCACCTATTCCATATAACCTTGCCAAAGAACCACAAGATGATGCAGAGCAACATATCTAAGCTTTGAAAATCATGCACCGTTTACCCAAAATACCTCTACCATTTCATCAACGTTTGAAAAAGAAGAATGAAGATGAGAAGTTCAAAAAGTTTTTGTTAGTATTCAAGAACTTGTCAATTAACCTCCCTCTGGTAGAAGCATTGTTGGAAATGCCGGGGTATGCCAAATCCATGAAGGAGTTGGTTACAAAGAAAAGGAGCTTGGAGTATGAAACGATTGAGGTGCCCCATAGTTACAACGCAATCATGATAAATGAGTCAATCACTAAGAGAGAAGATCCTGGGGCATTCACAATTCCATGCACAATTGGCATGCTCTAATTCACTAAAGCTTTGTGTGACTTGGGAGCAAGCATTAACTTGATGCCCTATGCAATATACAAACAATTTGGTTTGGGTAAATCAAACGCAACCACAATGAGACTTCTTATGGCTAATCGATCAATCATGCACCCAGTGGGGATACTCTATGACATATTGGTAAAAGTAGATCGGTTCATCTTCCCGGCTGATTTCGTGATTCTAGACTGTGAGATCGATGTTGAAATCCCCATTATTTTGGGAAGGCCCTTCTTGGCTACTGGGAGAGCATTGGTGGATGTCTAAAGCTGAAAATTGGAGTTCCGTGTGAATGATGATGAGGTGACCTTCAATATCTGTAAATCCATGAAGCAACCAAGTAATATCCATGTGGTGTCTACTGAGGATGTTATAGATGAGGCAATGGCAAGTGTTAGCCATTTAATGCGAAAGAATGAACCCCTTGAGTCTGTACTCGCTAACTATGATGAATCCGAAATTCAAGGCTATGGGGAAATGGTAGCTGCCTTATCAGGGTTAGGAGTATATCAAGGAATCCAATCAAGTTGGACATCGACCTAAAAAATAGAGAAAGTCCTCATGCAAAGCCATCAACAGATGAACCCCCGAATCTAGAATTAAAAGTCCTACCCTCTCATCTAAAGTATGCCTTCTTAGGAGCCAATAACACGTTACCAGTGATTATTGCAGCCGATTTGCTCGAAGGGAAGGTGAAATTGCTCATTGAAGTACTGCAGAAGCATATAAAAGCTATTGGATGGACAATAGCTGATATAGTAGGAATTTCTCCTGGGATCTGTACTCACAAGATTCTTCTTGACAGTGAATGTAAACCTAGTGTGGAGCATCAACGGAGATTGAACCCTCCAATACAAGAAGTGGTGAAGAAATAAATCATCAAGTGGCTAGATGCATGAGTGATCTACCCTATCACAGATAGTAAGTGGGTAAGTACAATGCAATATGTACTAAAAGAAGGGAGTATAACCGTAGTCCCAAATTCAAAAGGAGAACTTATGCCGACAATACCGGTAACTGGGTGGCGAGTATGCATGGATTATCGAAAGCTTAACTCATGGACCGAGAAAGACCATTTTCCAATGTCCTTTATGGTTCAAATGCTAGACCGGTTATCAGAAAGGGGGTGGTATTACTTTTTAGATGGATATGCCGGTTACAATCAGATCTCTATCGCATCGAAAGACCAAGAGAAAACCACTTTTACCTGCCCTTATGGGACATTGCATTCAAAAGGATGCCATTCGGGTTATGTAATGCCCCAACAACATTCCATTGTTGTATGTTGTCTATTTTTGTGGATATGGTCGAAGACTCTATGGAAGTATTCATGGATGACTTCTCAGTCGTTGGGGACACATTTGAGAAATATTTGACACACTTAGGACAGGTGCTCCAAAGATGCATATGAATCTGGTTCTCAATTGGGAAAAATGTCATTTTATGGTGAAAGAAGGAATCGTTCTTGGGCACAAGGTGTCTCAAAACGGTCTGGAAGTTTACAAGGCAAAAATTGAGGTCATTGAGAAATTACCCCCACCAATTTCAGTGAAAGGTATTTGCAGCTTCTTGGGTCATGCAGGTTTCTATCGAAGGTTCATTAAAGACTTCTCAAAGATTGCACAACAACTATGCAAACTCCTAGAGAAGGAAGTGAAGTTCTATTTTGATGATGCTTGTATGGTCGCATTTAAGTGTCTGAAAAAAAATTGTATCCACCCCAATTATCGTCAGTCCTAATTGGTTTGAATCTTTAAAAGTAATGTGTGATGCTAGTGGGATGGCATTGGGAGTAGTATTGGGGCAAAAGCGCAACAAACTATTTCACCCAATTTATTATGCAAGCAAAACTCTGAATAGTGCCCATCGAAATTATACAGTCACGGAGCAGGAGTTGCTCGCACTGGTCTATGCATTTGAAAAGTTTCGGGCATACTTGCTAGGAACCAAAGTAATAGTACACACTGATCATGCTGCACTCCGATACTTGATGGCAAAGAAAGATGCAAAACCAAGATTGATAAGGTGGGTGCTATTACTACAAGATTTCGATTTTGAGGTGAGAGATCGGAAGGGCTACGAAAATCAAGTGTCCGACCACTTATCGAGGTTGGAAGGAAGATAAGATACCAAGCGTGAGGTCGACATAGACGATTCCTTCCCCGATGAACAGGTGTTTGCTATATCTCTCAAATCCGCACCATGATATACAGACTTTGCAAACTACATTGTGAGTGGATTGATACCCAATGAGCTGACCTTTTACCAACAAAAGAGATTCATGTTCGATGTTAAAAAGTACTTTTGGGATGAACCCTACTTGTTTCGAGAATGTGTTGATCATGTTATTAGGAGATGTGTTTCGGAAGAGGAAGCGGTAGAAATTCTCCATGCTTGCCATGCATCCTCAGTAGGAGGTTACCATAGTGGTATTCACACTGCCGCTAAAGTCCTCCAAAGTGGTTATTACTGGCCGTCCCTACACAAAGATGCACATGAATTTGCAAATAAATGCTTGCAATGTCAGCAGCAAGGTGGAGTGTCTAGAAGACACGAGTTGCCTCTCACTCCTATTTTGGAAGTCGAGTTATTCGATGTATGGGGGATTGATTTCATAGGCCCATTTGTGAGCTCATTTGGAAATAAATATATCTTGGTGGTTGTAGATTATGTCTCCAATGGGTAGAGGCCATCACACTTCCAAACAACGAAGGAAAAGTGTTGTCCACTTTTTGAAATGCTTCATCTTCATAAGGTTTGGCACTCCTAGGCCAATCATTAGCGATAGGGGGTCTCACTTTTGCAATAGGTGGTTTTCAACGGCACTGAGTAAATATGGGGTGAAACAAAGGTAGCAATCCCATACCATCTCCAAATAAGTCACCAAGTCGAAGTGTCAAATCAGCAAATCAAAATCATCCTGGCAAAGACAGTGAATGTCAACCGAACTGACTGGTCTAGGAAACTTAATGATATACTATAGGCATACCAGATTGCTTATAAGACACCTATCGGTATGTCACCTTAGCAATTGGTTTATGGTAAAGCTTGTCATTTACTCATCGAACTAGAACACAAAGCATTATGGGCATTGATGGCCTTAAATTTGGATTGGTCAAAAACTTCAAGGGAGAGGGTAGAGCAGTTGAATGAACTGGATGAATTTAGACTCAGATCGTATGAAAGTTCAACCATCTACAAAGAGAAAATGAAAAAATGGCATGATGCTCGAATACTCAAGCGGGACTTCAAGGTAGGAGATTGGGTTTTGTTATACAACTCTCGACTTAGACTCTTTCCTGGAAAGCTCAAATCCAATTGGTCTGGACCTTTTAAAGTAACACGAGTGTTCACCAATGGTGCCATAGAAATGGAAGATCAGGAAGGACCTCCATTTAAAGTGAACAGTCAACGTCTGAAATTATATTTTGGGATTGTCAAGAAGATTTCTTTGGTTGAAGTGGTGTATTTAGAAGACGCCTGAAGACACTGTTGCGTCGTTCTACGACGTTAACTAAGGCGCTGTTTGGGAGGCAACCCAAATCTATGTGTTACTTTCTTTAGCTTTGATAAAATAATGGTGTGTTGATTGTGCAGATGGAAGTATGAAGAGTGAACAAAAGGGGCAGATTGACAAGCAATAGAATCTGTCGGCGAGTCACCGAAAGGGTTGGCAAATCCGATCTTACCCACCGTTTGACTCAAGACATTTTCAACTTTGGAGTCTGTAAAACTCAGCGAGCTTTGGACACTCTTGGCAAATCGCCAACGAAGTTGGCGATCACGAGGGAAACCGCCGATTGGACCCCCGTAAATCATAGGTTTTGTAAATATAGGCAAAGAAACTAAACAATCGACGCTCCGCCGAGTGAGTCGGTGAGCTTGAATAACGTCGCTGAGTGAGTAAAAACTGGACGGTCTTTGCAAGCCAAAAGTTTGAAAGTTTTAACTTCACTCACTTTTCCCCACTTTTCATCTGTCCAAACTCACACCAGCACTCTAGTTGTTATATTTCCTGCACTTTTCGAGTATTTTGTTTCATTGATTTGTGTGCGGATTCGAGAGTATATTGCTGCCTAGCACTTCATATTTATCATAGTCAGCATCAAAGGTTGGTAGTCCTAAACCCGAAAATAATTCTATAGGATATATACTCATTTGCAGCATCCTTATCTTGTTGAAATGTGTTGGGTCTCTCCAAATGGTCTCATTTACACCTGTGTAAATTTGAAATTATTACTCAACTTGTTTAAATTATTGAAATCATGTATGTTTGTGGTTTAAGCAGAAGTATATTTTGCGGGATTGAATTTGAGAGTATGGGTTGAGAATGGGGACGTTGGGTCATTTGGCGAGCTAGGTCGAGCTCGCCGAACCACACGGCTTTTCGCTTAATTTCCCGACCTCGCCTTTAATTTCGTGCTTTATCTAATAGGTAAATTTGGCCATTTTCATCTATAAGCTTGAGGTCGCCAAAAGTACTCTTGGCGAGTCGCCCTTTGCCTACACCTCATGACCCTTCGTGCATTGTAGTCTTCGACGGGCCAAGTCTTGGTCGCCGAAAGATGTCAGCGAGTCGCAGAAAGGATCCCCCCCACCTTAGCCTACTTGAGCAGCAAGTCTGTATGCAACCATTTTATTGTGAATCTTATTAAATGTTTTCTAACGTTTTCTTAAGGGTTTATAGATATGGCGAAATCAAAAGTTGCTGAGAGAATTGTACCAACACAAGAGAAGGCTAAGGGGAAGGCGGTAAATTAGGAGGCCGCTACATCTTAAGGCAAGGCTAATACACCGCCCACATCTGGTGGGAAGGAAAAGAAGGGAAAGGGGAAGGGAGCCAGGGAAGTCTACGCATCTTCAAGTCGGAATCCGATTTCAAAGATTCCACGAACCCATAACATACCTTTATGGACCCTGGAGTTCTATGCCGCTTTGCATGCCTATTGGACGAATTCACAGGTGGTCACTCCCAGTGGGCCTAGCAATGTTGATGCTTCAGAGATATCTCTGATTGTTGTGCCTACACCTCGAGCCTGACCCCGGGCACTGAACCCCCAATAGATGGAGAGACTGAGTAGACAAGACCCTTCTTTATCTCCCTCTCTATCTTTCTTTATTTTGCTTTTCGGATTATGTGTTAATTGCATTTGAGGACAAATTGCTTTTAATTGTGGTGGGGTAAGGCTCACCTTTTGTGTGTTATTTGTGATTCATGTTTTGTATATTTGGGTTGTCTTTTTATTTTTATATATTGCCTTCTGTGGATATTTGAGCTTATGGCGCCTCTTTTTGGTTTTAATGGATGCAAATTCAAATTTTGACCCTTTCGAATTTTTTTTATTTTTTGAAAATTTTCGCCACCGCTTGTGTTAAAAGTGGCTGTTCTTTCACAAAAATTAAGTCTCTATTATGATCAATACTGTTGACTTGAATAGTGCTCTCAATCGAACGAACATGAATGTGCGGCTACAACGAGATTAAATGAAGGTGTATAGACAATATGTGAACTATTTGCATCTTGTTGTGATTAGCCATTTATCAAATTGATTCTCTTGTAATGACCGTTGCACAGTAGCGAAAGTGTGTAGTTTTGTTTGACTTAAGTGTCGAAGCCTTGTGTGATTAGCTTACATTGAACAATGCATGAATAAACCCAGAATTTGCCCTGTTAGTCTGATTGATTTAGAAAAGTGTCCTTTTGATATGATCTTGGGCAATTTTAAAGAGTGTGAGCCAAATTTGACATATACCTCTTTTGTGGCCTACCCGTGAGCGTGTGAAACTCTTTTGAGCACCCTTGAGCCTTACCTTTCTTTGGAAGAACCTTGATGAACGCTAGACCTTACTTAACCCCACTACCTATAATCCTCTTTAGTTGTGATTTAGTGAATAGCCAACTTAGGCCAAAATCCAAAGTTGGGGGTGTGGTGAAAAGGAAAAGGAGAAGTCAAGAAGTGCAAGAAAAAGTCTCTCTAACCCATGGTATCGCAAAAAAAAATGGAAACCCTAGAAAAAAATAATAAAATAATAAATAATAATAATATAATTTTGGAATAAAAGTGCAAAGGAAATTTGGTTTCCAAGCAATACATGGAAAGTGAATGAAAGGATGACTTAGAAGCAGTCGAAGAAAAAGTGATAAGGGAAGGAAAAATGACGTTTTGAGAACACCACATCTCACGAGGATGATGAAGTTACTGAGCCTAAATGACCATACATTTGCACTCAGCCCCATTACAAGCCTTGAAAAGATCTTTTTGATCTTGAGAAAGTCGAACCGAAAGTCGATTGAAAAATAAGGGCAAACCTATGGATGAAAACATGCATTGTGTTCCTCTTTTTGAGTGTGAGTGTTGCATCTGATTCCTGATCTTAAATTGATTAACTCCTGTGTGAGAATATGGAATCATTTTTTGTGTGAGGGCATTGAGATTCTTTTGTTGACCTTGAACTTGCATTAGTAGCAAGTATTGCGAGCATGAGAATCTTTGGTAATGATGTGTCACAACTTGAATCTTTGAGTACACAATTGAATCTCCGCAGAAGTAGTTTGAAGTTTTGTTGTGTGCATTCATGATTGAGTCTTGTGTAGCACTGTTTGAGACACCTCTTTTTTGAACGACTGAACTTGAGTTTGCTTGAGGACCAACAAAAGTTTAAGTTGGGGGTGTTGATAAGTCCACATATTGGACTCATTTAGGGCTATATTTCAATGGGAATTGTGTCCTCAAATGCTTATTTTATCCCAATATCTGATGAAAACCTTTAAGTTTCAGGTATTTGAAGTTTGAAGAAAAGCATGGACGCTACTTCGCAAAAAGGAACGAAAGGGCTGAAAAAAGATCGCCGAAGGGTTTCACTTCACCTTTTGTTTCAGTGTGCTGAGCCCTGAAGGAAAGGATCAAGTCAGCGGAAAAAGGGAACAGTCGGTGCATCACCGAGAATGTCCGTGAAGCAGTACTATGTCACCCAATGACCTAGAGCACGACGATGCCGAAGGATGATTCAAGATGGTGATGAACTATACCAAAAGGCGAATCGCCGAATTGATTGGTGATTCCAACTAATGTCGCTGAACGATCCACCGCAACACATATTTTTGAAAACTATAAATACTCGTTGAGAGTTATAGTTTAGTATCAAGTTTTAGCATTACATTTTAGTATCAAATTTTAGACAATATAATTTTTAGTACTTTTTTTACTCTCAAGTTTGGAGAGGGTTTTTGGGAGACTTGAAGAAAGGAGTTCATCTTCCCCAAGTTGGAAGTGGGTCTTCTCCATTCTTCTTCCTTTGCTTAAATCAAGGTTTAATTTTTTATAGCCATTTGATTTCACTATCATTTTAGATGTATTTTGTTGTTTCTTGATGTGTGGCTAAAACCCCCCATTCTTGGGGTGTGATTTAATAAATATGTGTTGATATTATTGTTGGGTCTTGCTTTCTGATAGGATAGATATATTTTAATAGTGACTTCACCTAGTGGTTGTGGTTTAATTTAATGGGTTTGTAGTTGCAAATAAAAAGCCACCCATGTGTTTTCGGCTTGCCTGATAGGGAGGTCGCGAAACCAAGACCACTAGATTGATGGCCTAAGGAATGGGTCGACATGAGGTTCAGCCCGAGAGGGTGAACCCTAGTCCCATATCCGAACACTCAGCTCGAGAGAGTGAGTGGGGTAAGGCGTAGGCTGGTCTTCATTCGGCAAATGGGTGTCCGAGAGGAACACATTTGAAATGGGGTAAGTTACTCTTCATTCGGCAAATGGGTGTCCGAGAGGAACACATTTGAAATGGGGTAAGTTGCCCGAGAGGGAACTTTTTTCCATCTAAAGCTTAGCCTAGTCACTATTATCTTACAAATATCCTATCGAAAACATGTACCCAACCATTTATCTCAACTTGTATTGCTGTCACACCCCAAGAACTCTTCCCCATACTTGATTTTCTTGTTATTTTTGTTGTTTTTACTTACTTGTGACAAAACCCCCAAATTGATATTTGACACTTTTGTGTCCCCCCTTCGATTTACAATGTTTTTAATCGTTAATTGTTTTAGCTACGACTAGTTAGAAGTTGATTTATTTTTCTATTAATTCTTAAAACCGCTCCCTTGGGACACGACCCCAACCCTTGGTTGGGGTACTATATTATCGACGATCGTAGATAATCGAACCGTAGTTAGTGTCGTTGGTCACGATAGGCATCATAGCTAAAACCCTAATTCTTGGGGTGTGATTTTGTGAATATGGGTTAGATTATCTATTGGGTCTTGCTTGTTGATGATTTATTTGTTGTTTAGATGTAATTTCGTTTAGTAGTTGTGGTGCAACTTAATAAAATTGTAGTTGCAAATATGATTTCACCTTTGTGTTTTTGGCTTGCTCGAGAGAGAGGTCGTAAAACTAAGACTACTAAATTGATGGCTGGTGGGAGTGGGTCGACATGAGGTTCAACTCGAGAGAGTGAACCCTAGTCCTTCTCCCACACACTCAGCTCGAGAAAGTGTGTAGCGACCCTAAAAACAAACTAGTGAACTAGAGCCTAACGTGTGTCCATTTGTGTTCGTCTTGAGTTTTGATGGTGTTTCATGTTGCCCCGAGTCATGGTTGATCAACTTAGGGGTTAAACGTACGTGTACGACTCCTCAAGGACCCCCCCAAAAGGGCCCTTGAGGAGGACTCCAACATTGGCCAAAAGTTGTCAAAACAACATGACCTACTACTCATATCTACGCCCCTTAGACCAGTCTATGCCCCATAGGTCATGGGCGTGGGTGGGGACTTAGTCTAGGGAGGCTTGGTCTTCAATAGTGATCCCCAGCCCCAATTGACGGATGCACAGCATGGGGCATCAACCCATCCACGATCTGTGGATGGGGAACCGTAGATGGCACCTGTTGTGATGTCAAGTGCACGACCAACTTAGGGGTGAGTTGGTAAATTCACCCCAAGTCCTAAATAATAGATGAACAATTATTTTGAAGTGTTTTAAGTTATTTTAAGAGTATTAAAACATTGAAACCCTCATTTAGACTTCATCTCTCAAAAACAAACCCTTCTCTCCTAAAAGTTCTCTCTAGAACTCCATTGAAGAACAAGAGAAGAAAAAAGCTTAGGGATTGAAGAGGAAGGCTATTGGGTAGATTTTCGTGGGATTCTTCAAGTAAAACGTATGGTGATTCTTCATCTATGGTTAGCTTTCATCCTAGAGTCAATTACAAAGAAGTTTTCAAAGTTTTCAAGTTTCATCAAACACCTAGATTTCACTCAATCTCATGGGTTCTTGCATCAAATGTTTTAAAATGATAAATTATGATTGTATTGACGTTTAATTGATGATTTAAGATGAAAATACTATATGAACCCATGATTCCTCTCAATTCCTAAATTGTGCCTTTATGAAGTTTGTGGATGATGAATGTATGTGAGTTGATTATGCCTAAATTGATTTAGATTATTGAATTGTATCATCATATATGGCTAACTATGGTGAATTATTGAAAAATTGTTAGTGACTTGAGGATTTGTGATCATAGCCTTGAAAGGGCAAGTTTGACCTAATTACTTGTTGTAGTAGAATTGTGTAAGAGATGTTGATCCACTTGAAAGGTGGAGGTTTTTATTTACTTTGTATAATGTGAAGAATATTGATGATTCCACAAATTGGACTCATTTAGGGCTATATTTTAATATAAATTGTGTCCTCAAATGCTTATTTTATCTCAGTATCAGATGAAAACCTTTAAGTTTCAGGTATTTGAAGTTTAAAGGAATGCATGGACACTACTTCACAAAAAGGAACGAAAAGGCCGAAAAGAACAAGAAAATGAAGACCCCAAGATCGCCGAGTCCATTTGGCGAATAGCCGAAGAGTCCCACTTTGCCTTTTGTTACAGTGTGCTGAGCCTTGAAGGAAGGGATCAAGTTGGCGGAAAAAGGGAGCAGTCGGCGCATCGCAGAGAAGGTCCTCTGAAACAGTACTATGTCGCCCAATGACCCATAGCACGATGATGCCAAAGGATGGTGCAAGACGGCGATGAACTACACCAAAGGGCAAATCACTGAGTTGATCGGCGATTCAGAATAATGTCTCCGAGTGATCCACCACAGCACAGATTTTTGAAAATTATAAATACTCGTTGAGAATTATAGCTTAGTATCAGATTTTAGTATCATATTTTAGTATCAAATTTTAGACAATATAATTTTTAGTACTTTTTACTCTCAAATTTGGAGAGGGTTTTGGAAAGTTGAAGAAAGGAGTTCATCTTCCCCAAGTTAGAAGTGGGTCTTCTCTATTCTTCTTCCTTTGGTTAAATTAAGGTTTAATTTCTTATACCCATTTGATTTTACTATCATTTTAGGTGTATATTGTTATTTCTTTATGTGTGGCTAAAAACCTCCATTCTTGGGGTGTGATTTGGCAAATATGTGTTGATATTATTGTTGGGTCTTGCTTGCTGATAGGTTAGATTTATTTTAATGGTGATTTCACCTAGTGGTTGTGGTTTAATTTAATGGGTTTGTAGTTGCAAATACAAAGCCACCCATATGTTTTTGGCTTGCCTGAGAGGGAGGTCGCGAAACCAAGACAACTAGACTGATGGCCTAAGAAGTGGGTCGACATGAGTTCAACCCGAGAGGGTGAGCCCTAGTCCCATATCCTAACACTAAGCTCGAGAGAGTGAGTGGGGTAAGCCGTAGGCTTGTCTTCATGCGGAAAATAGGTGTCTGAGAGAAACGCATTTACAACGGGGTAAGTTGCCCGAGAGGGAACTTATTTCCATCTAAAGCTTAGCCTAGTCACTATTATCTTGCAAATTTCCTATCAAAAGCAAGTACCCAAGCATTTATCTCAACTTGTATTGCGGTGACACCCCAAGAACTCTTCCCCATACTTGATTTTCTTGTTATTTTTGTTGTTTTTACTTACTTGTGACAAAAACCCCAAATTGGTATTTGACAGTTTTGTGTCCCCCCCTTCGATTTACAATGTTTTTAATCGTTAATTCTTTAGGTACGACAAGTTAGAAATAGATTTTATTTTTATATTAATTCTCAAAACCGCTCTCTTGGGATACGACCCCAACCCTAGGTTGGATTACTATATTATCGATGATCGTAGACACTCAAACCATAGTTAGTGTCGTTGGTCACGATAAGCATCAAAATGGCACCGCTGCCGAGGAGTGGTGTTATATGAGAATTTTTAGATTAAGTAGAATTTTTTATTCTTCTTTGTTTTAGTTTTACTAATGTAAATTGTAGTTTTGTTTTGCTAGTTTGAATATCAGAATAGGAACTAGGGATGGAAAATCATTATGGACATCATACAGATCATCACCTTCTGAAACTACTGAACCTTAGGGATAATCTCCTGACATTTAAACAGGTATGGGATGAAACAATTCAGGAAAATGTGGCTGAAGTTTCAAACGGTGCTGCAACCATGCCCATCACACGGGATGACAGACAAGGGGCTACTGGAGTACTTCTATAGGGGTGTAGGACCCGAGAATAGAAGTTTAGTTGATCAACTCTGCGAGGGCGGTCTGCTACCCAGCCCTATGAAGTTGTAGCAAAACTTCTTGATGGCATGGTAGAAGCCAACAAAGAAGCAAAAAGAAAGCAGGAGTGGGACGCACTAGTCACCCAGTTGGATGTTTTTTCCACCCGAGTCACATAATTGGAAGTACAAGCCAATGGAAAAGAAAAGAACTCCTCCCTTCGAGAGTGTAAACATGGGAAGAAGCAGAGAGGTGACGAATCTCTGTCACTCATTCAACAAAAAATTGAGGCACATGAGAAGATGTTGAATGAGATGAAGGAGAACATCGAAATGCTAAACAAAGCGTCACTCTCTCATTCCATGACAATTCAATTGCATGATGCTCAAATTGGCCATTTGATATCAGGTCATTACCCACCATTCGCTGAGGACTCGCCTAATTACAACATGGGCGACTCTGAAAATGAAGAATAATTGTTGACTTGCGTCATGCCGCGACGTTAACTAAGGCGCTGTTTGGGAGGCAACCCAAAACCCCTTAAAATTTTATATTTACGTAGTGGTAAAATAATGATGTGTTGTGGTATAGGTTGAAATGTGAAAAGTGCTCGAAAAGTGCAGGGTAACAAGCAAGAGATCCAAATGGCGAGTCGCCAAAGAGGTCGGCGAACTCTGCCTTATCCGCCGTTTGATTCCAATTATTTCCAAAGTTGAAGCCTGTAAAACTCGGCGAGCATGTGAACTTATTGGCGCATCGCCGAATCTGTCAGCGATCTTAATGATGACCACCGTTTGAACACCCAGGTTTACTGGAAAGTTCTGTAAAACTTGGCGAAACAAGTGATTGCTCGGCGACACGCCAACTGGTTGGACGATTCAGACTGATATCACCGAGTACGCAGGAATTGGACGGCACTTGAGTAAATCTGAAACAAGGTGGCTGTGAAGCATTCGAGAAAGTGGGTTGAAAATAGGTGTGTTGGCTTGTTTAGCGATGCTGTGGAGAGCTTGCTGAATTACTCAACGACCCGCTTAACGTCCCCACCTCGCCTTCTTTTTAATGCTAACATTTTGGAAGGTCTACATCCAAAGTCGCAGAAGAACCATGCCGCCCTGACAGATGGAGCAATCGCATAGCCAGGATCACTTCTTTACCTCCCTATTTGTCCTACTTATTTTTACTGCAGAACACTTTTAATTGCATTTGAGGAAAAAATGCTTTTATTTGTGGTGGGGTGAGGCTCACCTTGGTGTGCTACTAATGTTTGTGTTTTGTGTATATATTTGAGTTGTCTGTTTTAAAATTGTTTTTACACTGCTTTCTGTGGATATTTGAGCTTATGGCTCCTCTTTTTTATTTTAAATTGATACAAATTTTGACCCTTCTGGAAAAAAAATCACCACCACTTGTGTTGAAAGTGGCTGTTCTTTTGCAAAATTTAAGTCTCAGTTACGATCAATACTGATGATTTGAATAGTGCTATCAATTGAACAAACATGCATGTGCGGCTGCGACGAGACCAAATAATGTTGCACAGACAATATGTGAACTCTTTGCATCTTGATGTGATTAGCCATTTATCGAATTGATTCTCTTGTAATGATCGTTGCACACTAGCAAAAGTGTGTCTTGTTTGACTTAAGTGTCGATGCCTTGTGTGAATACCTTACTTTGAACCATGCATGAATGAACCCAGAATTTGCTCTGTTAGTCTGATTGATTTAGAAAGGTATCCTCTTGATATGATCTTAGGCAACTTTAAAGAGTGTGAGCCAAATTTGACATATACCTCTTTTGTGGCCCACCCGTGAGCGTGTGAAACTCTTTTGAGCACCCTTTGAGCCTTACCTTTCTTTGAAAGAACCTGGATGAACCCTAGACCTTACTTGATCTACTACCTATAATCCTCTTGAATTGTGGTTTAGTGAATAGCCAAATTAGGCCAAAAGCCTAAGTTGAGGGTGCGGTGAAAAAGGAAAAGGAGAAGTCAAGAAGTGCAGGAAAAGTCTCCCTTAATCCATGGTGTTGCAAAAAAATGGAAACCCTCCATATAAAAAAATATATATATAAAAAAAAGAATGAAAAAGAAGAGTTGTGGAATAAAAGTGCAAAAGAAATTGGGTTTCCAAGCAATCCATGGAAATGAATAAAAAGATGACTTAGAAGCACTAGAAAAAGAATTGATTAAGGAAAAGAAGGGGATGCCTTGAGAATACCACATCTCATGAGAAAAAATTCACTGAGCCTAAATGATCATAAATTTGCACTCAGCCCTATTACAGGCCTTGAAAAGACCTTTTTGATCTTGAGAAAGCCGAACCGAAAGTCGATTGGAAAATAAGAGCAAACCTATGGGTGAAAACATGCATTGTGTTCCTTTTTTGAGTGTGAGAGTTGCGTATGATTCCTGATCTTAAATTGATTAACTATTGTGTGTGTATATGGAATCACTCTTTGTGTGAGGGCATTTAGATACTTTTGTTGAGCTTGAACTTGCATTAGTAGCAAGTATTGCGAGCATGAGAATCTTTGGTAATGGTATGTCACAACTTGAATCTTTGAGTACACAATTGAATCTCCACATAAGTAGTTTGAAGTTTTGTTGTGTGCATTCATGATTGAGTCTTGTGTAGCACTGTTTGAGACATCTCCTTTTTGAACGACTGAACTTGAGTTTGCTTGAGGACAAGCAAAACTTTAAGTTGGGGGTGTTGATGAGTCCACAAATTGGACTCATTTAGGGCTATATTTGAATAGAAATTGTGTCCTCATATGCTTATTTTATTTCAATATCTAATGAAAACCTTTAAGTTTCAGGTATTTGAAGTTTAAAGGAAAGCATGGACACTACTTCGCAAAAAGGAACGAAAAAGCTGAAAAGAACAAGAAAATGAAGACCTGAGGATCACCGAGTCCACTTGGCGAATCGCCGAAGGGTGTCACTTCGCCTTTTGTTCCAGTGTGCTAGCCCCTAAGGAAGGGATCAAGTCGGCGGAAAAAGGACGCAGTCGGCACATCACCGAGAAGGTCCGCGAAGCAGTACTATGTCGCCCAATGACCCAGAGTACGATGGTGCAAGGCGGCGATGGACTACACCAAAAGGCGAATCGCTGAGTGGATCGGCGTTTTCGACTAATGTCATCGAGTGATCCACCGCAGCACATATTTTTGAAAATTATAAATACTCGTTGAGAGTTATAGCTTAGTATCAGATTTTAGTATCATATTTTAGTATCAAATTTTAGACAATATAATTTTTAGTACTTTTTACTCTCAAGTTTGGAGATGGTTTTGGAAACTTGAAGAAAGGAGTTCATCTTCCCCAAGTTGGAAGTGGGTCTTCTCTATTCTTCTTCCTTTGTTTAAATGAAGGTTTAATTATTATTCCCATTTGATTTCACTATCATTTTAGGTGTATTTTTTTATTTCTTGATGTGTGGCTAAAAACCCCTATTCTTGGGGTGTGATTTAGCAAATATGTGTTGATATTATTGTTGGGTCTTGCTTGCTGATAGGTTAGATTTATTTTAATGGTGATTTCACCTAGTGGTTGTGGTTTAATTTAATGGGTTTGTAGTTGCAAATACAAAGCCACCCATGTGTTTTCGGCTTGCCCGAGAGGGAGGTCACGAAACCAAGACCACTAAACTGATGGCCTAAGAAGTGGGTCGACATGAGTTCAACCCGAGAGGGTGAGCCCTAGTCCCATATCCTAACACTAAGCTCGAGAGAGTGAGTGGGGTAA
>JAJOOS010007520.1:0-37525 GCA_029582725.1 Solanum chiquidenum
CCACTCAATTTGACCCCCTGAATAAGAATATGAAGTCGAATTTCCGAAATCATGCACGGATTTTGAGATATATGGAAATTACAATTATAGGTGTTTCCGAAGCACATTTTCGGGCATTTTTGGGGTCGTTTCACTTATGATATGCCATCTCAGAGTTAGATTGGGTTCACTCGTAATCCTAGGTCCTGTGTTCACATCTAGGGGGTAGCCTGAAGGCGTGACAGTAGGTGGGGTATAGTTGTTAATGCCCGAATGTTGATGGTCTCTGATCCCACCCACACTCGACCAGGATGGTCCGTGGTTGGACCGACGGACCGTAGGTCTTGCCATAGGTGAGGGTCAACAGCCATTTGGAGGGAAATGGTTGTTTGGTCTACTTCAAACGATTAAATCTTTTAGCACATAATTTTAATTAAGATTCTCATGACCTATCAAATGAAATCTAATTGAATCTTCTTTCCAACGCCATCGAGTTTGTTATAATCCCATCTCAGAGTAAAAAGTGATGCTCATTTTAGTTAAGCCATGTAGGGTAGAGCTTGACCGACGACCCCTACTGACGGTTTGTAGGTCAATCGACAGTCCGTCTGGCCCTCTGTGGATGACGTTCTTCAACTTTTATGTTAAGGTCATTTAGGTCTTTTTCCTATGCGTTAGGGGACTTAAACTACATCGTTTAGTACCTAAACTACGTCGTTTTATTCAGTGTAAGCCTAATAACTTAGTCATACGTACCCAAGACCTTTATTCTCCAAAATTCATCAAAATTAGAGCAAAAAGAGAAGCAAAAGGCATCAACTTTTCCATGAACAACAAGCAGGTTTTCTTCAAGTTCCAGCCCCAAAATCCAAGGATTATTCTGTAGATTTCGTCACCATGTATGTGGAATTTTACAAGTGGATTCCTTTCGTCCACTAAGTCCCTAGAATTCAGTCAGACTCTTAATTCTTCTATATCTTGTTTAGAACTAGGGTTTCTAGAAGCTTTAAGATATTTGTTGTGATTTAGCTTTTATAGTGTTCCTAATCAAATTATCATGTTTTCTTAGAATCGTTGTTAAATTCCTTGTATGAAACTCAGAACCCTGGTTGTGTAGTTTCTTTTAGTCCATGAAATGCATTTGCTAGGTCACTAGAACAGATAATCGTGCTTCAGTTTTCGAATGTCACATTATCAGTATATAATTGTTATAATTTTAGATTTTGTATGTCAGTATTTTGAGCTATTCAGCATTTCAGTATTTCAGTCATAATGTGTCATATACAAATTCAGTTGGGAGTAGACTTGACACCGAGTTGGAATAGGGTTCAACGTATCTGTATAGTCCTAGAACTACGTGCCCGCAAGGAGTATAAGTCCACTCAGTGGGCATCAAATTTAGTGATCACACAAGTCATGCATTTACACCCCTGGCAAGGTATATTGGGTCCTCTCTATGGGGAGTCTACATCGAACTCCACGTTTAGCTCATGTGGTTTTATGTCGGTTAATAGTGGCTCCCACAGTAAGACTCTAGTGCATTCGACCAGGTTTTTAGTTATACTTCAGTATTTAGTCTCAGTATGTTATGTACTTGGTCATTGCATTCAGTTAAGTTCTTTTCATTATATTTCAGTATTTCCATCATGTTCAGATTATATCATTGCTCAGTTATGCTCTGTTCAACTTATATTTTTGTTGAGATTTTATCCTCTCCTGCATGCTCAGCACCTTCCAAGTACTGACGCATACTCTGCGCTACATCTTTTCATGATGTAAGTTCAGGTCCTCAACATTCAGATCACGCATAGATCAGTTGCCGATCCATATTCAGCAGCTTCAGTGGTGAGTCCTCATACTTCGAGGACAATAGAATTGCTTTCATATTTAGTCTTTTATTTAAGTTTCAGTTTTGCAAGGGTTAGCTGGGGACATGTCCCAGCAACTCTAGTCAATTAGAGGCTTTTTCAAACATAATATTTGATTCGTCATTAGTTTTTGAGTGATTGTTCAGTATGACTAAACTCTTAGTATATTTTATATATTCAGACCAGTATTGGGTATTCCCCATCATTCACTTATCTCACGATTTAACTTACGCATTAGCTCATTTTTTCATAGATATGTTCAGTCTGCTTATGATATGCCAACTCAGGGTTAGCTTGGAGTCACTAGTAATCCTAGGTCGCTTGCTTACGTCCAGGAGTTAGCCTCACGGCGTGACATTCAAATTCTCATATCTTTTCTATTACTAGAAAAAGCACAACTTGTTCAGAGTTTTAATTTTGTAACATTAAGTTTTTAGTTTCTATCTCCAACTCAAGTCAAACACATTTACTTGAGAATGATCCTCAATATGCCAAGAGAGCAACAATATCAATCTTAAGAATGACGCACAAAGCAAGTCAAAGATCAACACAAAACCCTAAGAAGACACATCAAGTAGGAAACTTGTAACTCCTCGAATGTAGTGAAACATAGTTCCCTGGGTCTTTTTTTTATATTATAATTATAGATAGTAGATGGTGAAAAACAACAACAAGCAACTTTTTGCCCACT
Source organism: Solanum chiquidenum (assembly GCA_029582725.1). Lineage (NCBI taxonomy): Eukaryota > Viridiplantae > Streptophyta > Magnoliopsida > Solanales > Solanaceae > Solanum > Solanum chiquidenum. The sequence goes on from JAJOOS010007520.1 coordinate 2,539, forward strand.
ATGTTCGATAGTTTGGTCTATCGAATTTTCACAAACTACACTAACCTAATTTCCTTCTAGCCAAGGATATGTAGGCAACCTCAAAATCAAGATTCTGTCATATTTTTCAAAATTGCTTTCAATGGAGTTTGAAATAATAAAAAATTAGCCATTTTGTTCACTTTCTTTGGTTAAATGATTTTTCAATATTCCAAGCAAAGAGGGGCATGTGTGTGTGTATATATATATATATATATATATATATAGTAAGGTCATTTTACCTATTTAATAGTTATTTGAATATTTTTTGTTCTATTTCTATGTTAAAAGTTAAATTGGCCCAAAGGACTCATCAATTTTTATTGAATTGGGCTAATTTGAATCCAATTCTGACATCCCAATCAATTTCAAACCCCGTCCAATAACTATGGATCAAATTTCATCTCAACCATTCATAATTTATTGATCCAATGACTCTCATTTGACCATATCACAACTATAAAGACTTCAATAATTAGATTTTTTGCCCTAATATATTTTTTAATTTTTCATATTCCCCTTGTATTCCTAATCACCACCTCCATCGCCAACCGCCACCACCATTGCCGCCTCTATCCACCTCAATCGTCGCCAACAACTCCAAAATTTCATCACTTCTTCCTTCCACCCTTCTCTACATAAATCAAGAAATCATTTACTCTTAGTTCTAGCCAAACTTCATAGATCTAAGAAAATGAAACACAAATCATCGCTTACTTTTTTTATTTATGGAGTTTCAGTCAGCTCCATCTTATACCCCTTACATAAATGTGTAGAGCTATCCATGATCTATCTCTGGATATAAGTTTCATGTCAATACTGTATCAAAAAAAATTACCTGAGTTTTTCAACGACCTCGATTCACCCCAAAATCTATATCAATCTTTTCATCCTGTCACCCTTTATCCAACTCGGCCACAATCGCAACATTTTCAACCACATAAGTCATTTTATTGTCGGATTATGTGTTTTCTTGTTAGTTTTTTTTTTTAATATCTAGTTTGCTAGTTTTGTTTGAATTTATTTTTTATTTTTATCTTTTATTTATTTTATAGATTAGATGTTTGTATTTTATGGTCCATTTAGCTTTTATTCAATTCATGAATAAAAAAAAATGAGAATCTCTATGGGGCAATGCAGTCTTTTTCGATTAATATTCTATTCGAATAAAAAGAAAAAAAATATATTTCATTGATCATTTTGTATGGCACATTGAGAAGACAAAGGGTCTTGTGCATACATTGACTCTTAAATTTTCATGAAAGAGGGGTGCTTTATCTTCTCCACCTATTTAATACCCCCTTCTTTCATTTGAAAAAAAAGAGCACAAAAGAAGGGAGTACAAGATACTTACATTAAAAAAATAGAGAAAAAATATTTTAGAGTAAAAAGGGAAGACTTAGAAAACTACAACGATTTTCATTTTTGTTTGGTTTGTGATTTCAACTAGTATTGCTTCCATTGTTGTTTTTCATCACTATTCTTAGGTATTTGTCTTTACAATTTACAATATAATTTATAAGTTTACAAAAAATGAAACATGTTTCTTTTGGGGTTGATTGATTATTTATATTAAGTTTTGTTTTAATTCATTAAGCATGTTTTGATATTTGACATAATTATATTTTATTCTCAAGTACTTTGTGTTCTTTATGTTAGTTTGATTATCTCAATTTTTTTAAAATTTTTAATATGGAGATAATACATAGATATATGGTTTACAAAAGAAAAAGTTTAAAAGGAAAATAAAATATCTAAAGTCAATTTTTTTCGTATAATGGGTTCTGGCCATTTTTTTTTAAAAAAATATTGTTTTCTCAAAAAACGCAAATCTAGTATTATTTTTTTTGCAAAAATACAGATCTGGTTGTTTTACAAATTATTTTTTGTTGATTTTTTTTTGTTTTCAATAGATATGTAAGAATGATTTATTTTTTAAAAAAATGCAAATTCGGCTATATTTTTATTAGTATTTTTACTATAAGATAAAATTGGTTATTTTTGCTTGCATAAACTTTTATGGGAAACAAATATTAATTATATTGAGTCTCCTTCACTATCTTAAAAAGGGGTAAAGATAGTGAGGCTTTTAGCAATACTTTTGTCTCGGGTGTTGGCACAATACCCAATCCATGAACCCGTCTCGGGTGTTCCAGATCAAGTACTATACCAAGTACATCATTAGGTGAGACTTTCGCTATACTTTTGTCCTTTGACTTCAAAATTACTCAATTTTCTCTTGTAGAGAAGAAAAACAAGCATAAACGACATGTTGAGTTGGCAAAAAATTTAATAAATTCAATTTAGAAATTTAATTAGTTAAACATCACCATAATTTGTCTGTGGTACATATAGAATAGTTATAAGTTCTGAACATAAACAAATTACTAGACAATTATACAAAAGAATCGCCTCCCAACATGAATAGATGAATAAGCAAACTTGGATGGGTTAGGTCCAACCCACTTGGCATGAAAAACTTTTACATTCACCAATTTTGTCACACCCGTCAAATTGACACCCCTAGATCCCATGATCGGGGATGAACTTGAGGGTGATTATATGATATTATTTTGCAAAACATGGTTCACGTTGTTTCAATAACCGCTTTGGGAATGAGTTTTATGCACAAAAAATTAGTTTAATCTTATAACACACAAAAGTAACTTATCAACATCATTTTTTTACATATCTATGTTTTTCTGATCATGAGCTTATAGTTGGTCATATGAATCCTTACAATCCATTAGTAGGAATAATAGATCAATTCATAGGACTCTAGTTAAGTTTAGATGTGTTGTTGGAATTTCGGGTATAATTCAAAGGTACTTATGCATTATCCCATTGTTTTTTGTTATGATGCTACTCCTTTATCATCATTTGGCTGAAACTTGAGTGGTGATTCCAACATAAGTGATAGAAGACTTATTTACTATAGTTAAAGAATAAATCCATGATGATCAAAGTCTTAAAAGTTGTTGATTAGTCTTTCTTCTATTACAAGTCTTCTCAAAAATTATTTTTATACAATTTTGATTCTTATTTATATCCCCATGAATTTTAATCTTAACTGTATTATGATGATAACACGGATCGATTCGAGTTTTCCTTATAAAATTGATGGAGATGAAAATAATATATTTTCATCGGTTGGTGTTCCCGCTTCGATGATGTTCATGAGGTCTACGAGTAAAATCGGTAATGAAGAAGGTAGTTTTGTTGTTTCACCAATTTTCGATGGAAACAAAGTGGAATTTGTTGTTCTTGTCCAGAGGAAAACTAACGACAACAAGGAGGATGATTTCATTGTAGATGGGAATGTAATTGTTGTTCCTGCTCCACAGATGTTGAGTTCTATGAGTAAAATCGGTGGTGATGAAATGATGTGGTTTCACTAGTTATAGATAGTAACACCACGTCATTTTTATCTTCATTGGTTTTAGTCAAAGAACTTAGAATCTTCGGAGCAGTAACACCAACGACATTCCTATCAACAACCGGAGAAACGACATCGTCTTTGTCGCATCTACCAGTTGTCCTCTTGACAAGAATAACAATTTTCACTTTCTTTCCATTGACAATTTATGAAGCAACATATATACCCTCTCAATTTCGTATTTTACTCATAGATTTCAACATCATCGGAGCGAGAATACGAATCAGTGAAACATCATTACTTTTATCGCCATTGATTTTCGAAGGAGAACTGGAACCGAACGGTGTTTTTGTCATCCTACACTTAGAGTTCAAATATTTGGCGATACGAATAAGGTTCAAAATTGGACAAAAGTATGATGTGAAAAGCTCTATAACAAAAGAAAGAGCAAACACGAATTTATGGACGATTGTGCATCATGAGGCTGTGTTTGTAACTGATGTTTGTGTAATCAAGACAAAACTTCGAATTCAAGTGTCTACTATCGTACAATAGTAATATAACCCAACCGAATGGGTTGGGACGAATCCCAAGGGAGCAGTTTTGATAATTAATAGAAAAATATAATTAAGCTCTAATTAGTCATAGCTATAAACATTATCGAATGTAAACATACTAAATCTAAAGGGGTGACGCAAGCGTCAATTATCAATGGGGGTTTATGTTCAAGTAACAACTAAAATAGCAAAAATAATGAAAGATGCGAATATGGAGACGGGATTCTTGGGATGTGATAGGAACACGGGATAAACTAGACTATTGGGTACATGCTTTTGATAGTAAATTGTTGAACATTTCTGTCTGGGCTAGACTATAGTGGGGGTAAATTCTCTTTCGAGCAACTTACCCCAAATCAACTCGATTTCTCTCGAACACCAAGTTTCTGCATTAACCACAATCTCTGCCTTCGCCCATTCACTCTCTCGAGCTGAATGTGTGGGAGAAGGACTAGGATTCACTCTCTCGAGCTAAACTCATGTCGACCCAATACCACCGACTATCAATTTAGTAGTCTATGTTTTATGACCTCTCTCTTGAGCAAGCTAAAAACACTAAGATGAAATCGTATTTGCAACTACAATCCCATTAAGTTCATACACAACTATCAAACGAAATTACATTTAAACAACAAATAAACCATCAACAAGCAAGACCCAACAGATAATCTAACCCATATTCACAAAATCACACCCCAAGAATTGGGGTTTTAGCTAGACATGTAAAAGAGATAAAAAGTTATACCAATCTTAGTTTCCATCAATGGGTATGAAGAATTAAGTCTTAAAACAGGTCAAGAGTGAACAATCTCCGAGACCCACGTCAATTTCTTGGAGTTGAAACCCTTTGAATCTTCAAGGTCTTAGAACAAAGTCTCCAAAACCCTCTAAAACTTAGAACTCTAAAAAAAACTGTAAAAATTAGATAATAGAAAGATTGCTACTAAGCCAGCAATTTAAAGAAGTATTTATAGTGTTTGAAAATTTGTGTTGCGAAGGATCACTCGGCGCAGTTAGTCAGTATCACTCGACGCAGTTAGTCGGGATCACCGATACACTCGGTGATCCGCCTTTTGGTCGATTTCATCGCCTATCTTCTTTAGCCTTCAGTCGCTTCACGCTTTGAGTCCTTGGGCGATATAGTACTACTTCGCAGAACTACTAGGCTACACGCCGACTGATCCATTTCATCGCCAACTTGATCTTTCCCTTTAGGGCTCAGCACATTGGAACATTAGGTGATCTCCAGGACGATCGGCAATACACGAAATGAACTCGGCGATCTTCGGGCCTTCATTTCTTCGTTTTTTTCAGCCGCTTTGTTCCTTCTTGCCTATTAGTGTCTATGTTTTTGCCTCAAACTCCAAATACCTGAAACTTAAGGATTTTCATCAGATATTGAGACAAATTAAGAATTTGAGGACACTAATTCTATCAAAATATAGCCCTAAATGAGTCCAATTTGTGGACTCATCAACACCCCAACTTAAACTTTTGCTTGTCCTCGAGTAAACTCAAGTTCAACAGTTCAAAAAGGATGTCTCAAACAGTGCTACACAAGATTCAATCATGAATGCACACAATAAAACTCAATTTACTGACGCAAAGATCAATTTTGTACTCAAAGATTCAAGTTGTGACTCACCATTATCAAAGAATCTCATGCTCACAATACTTGCTTGAAATGCAAGTTCAAGCTCAACCAAAATATTCAAATGCTCTCACACAAAGAATGATTCCATATTCACACAATGGTTCACAATTTAAAGCTTAGGAATCAAATGCAACACTCACACTCAAAAAGAAGAACACTATGCATGCTTTCACCCATAGGTTTGCCCGTTTTTTCCAATCAACATTTGTTTCAGCTCACTCAAGATCAAATACGTCTTTATAAGGCTTGTAATGGGGCTGAGTGCAAAGGTATGGTCATTTAGGCTCAGTGACTATGATACTCATGAAATGTGATGCTCACAACACTTCCGTTCCTTCCCTTAATCAAGCTCATTAGTGCTCACAAGTCATCCCATTATTTATTTTTCCATAATGTGTTGGAAACATCATTTCTTTTTGCCTTTTAAACTTTATTCCACAACTTTTTCTTTTTCATTCTTTTCTTTTTCTCTTTCTCTTTTATCATTTTTTTTATATGGAGGGGTTCCATTTTTCTCAACACATGGATAGAAGGGAATTTTCTTTCATTCCTTGATTTTCCTTATCTTTTCACCCTACCCCCAACTTATGCTCTTGGCCTAGGTTGGCTATTCAAACAAACCAACACTCATGATGATTTATGGGTAATGGGTTAAGAAAGGTCATGTTTTTATCAAGTTTCTTCCAAAGAAAGGTAAGGCTCAAAGGGTGTTCAAAAGAGATTCACACACTCACAAGGTAGGCCACAAAAGAGGTATGTGTCAAATTGGTTCACACTCTTCAAAATTGGCTAAGATCATAGCAAGAGATAGCCTTACTTAGACGACCGGACCAACAGGGAAAATTCTAGATGTTATCATGCATGGTTCAAAGTAAGATCATCACATAAGGCATTGACACTAAAGTCAAACAAGACTCCACACTTTCGCTAGTGTACAACGGTCATCACAAGAGAATCAATTTGATACATGGCTCATCACAACGAGATGCGAAGAGTTCACATATTGACTATGTAACTTCATTTGGTCTTATTTTAGCCATACATTCATGTTAGTTCGATTATAAGCACTATTCAAGTCAATCGTATTGATCAAAACCGATACTTAAATTTGTAAGAGAACAACCACATTCAACACAAAAGAGGTGGCAATTTTTTTTGGAATAGTCAAAATCAGTCAAAATTATTTTGCAAATTAAAATATGGAGCCACAAGCTCAAACATCCACGTAAATCAGTGTAAAAAACAACATTATAGCTCACAACTCAAATACTTAAACAAAACACAAATCACGAAAAGAACACAAAGGTGGGCTTCACCCCACCACAATTAAAAATATTTGTCCTCAAATGCAAATAAAATATTACCCATAATTTCAAATAAAGAAAGACAGAGAAGGAGGTAAGGAGGGGATCCTCTTTATGCAGATGCTTCATATGTCTGTGTCTTAGCGCCCGGTGCAGCAGTCTTTACTTTGGCATCAGTGCCCGGAGTCACCTCAGAAGGAATAGCAGTGCCAGATTCACTAGGGGTTGTTGTGGACGTCTCAGTCGGTGATGTATGGATCACTGGCTGCACAATCATCTCCAGATCTGGCAAATTTCTAAATATGCTCCTCGTCGGTCTCTGCCTCTGACTCCTTATCGGCTGTCGCATCTCTATTTACATCTCCGATAGTGACTGGAATCTCATGAGCGTCAAATTCATGTGCATTCCCTATTAATGAATTGAATTTGGTGGACTTTAGATAGTTTACATCCTTCCTCAGATCTGCTACTTCACTTTCAAAGTCGTTACCTCGGAGGACTCCCTCTGTCTGCTCTTACAAGTTGTGACCCTCACAGTCAACGCATGAACAGAAGTCTGGAGTGGAGTCAATGCAGCTAATATAGCGGCCTCAATCATAAAGGGGACGTCTCTCTCCAGTTTAGTAGCTCTCATGTCAGCAGACTGAGTAAGGTGTCCCATCTTCAGGATTATCACATGAGTAATCCTGGGCTGCTGGGAGGAAGTGGACGTGCCTGGAGCATGTGAAATAGAGGTAGAGGCAGAAGTACTTGAAGTCCCAGATGTCGGAGTAGGCAAAGACACCACTACAGGTAACGAGCCAATATCCACCTCTGGGATATGTCTACCGGAGCTGACCTTCTCCCGTCAACCTCCTCTCGTATGCACTCGGCCTCAATACATCGAATGTCAGTAGAGGATGAAGGGGTGACCTCAATAATCCTCGCAGTGTCACGGGGTACTCCAGCACGCCGGTACAACTCAGTGATCAGGACTGGAAATGGTAGAGAGGTCCGTCTCTGCTTGGTCCTCATGGCCATCTCTTGCTTAATAAGGAGCCTTGGGTCGATGCTTCTTCGAGAGATGCTGGAACCAAGGAAAGCTGCCTTAGGATAACACAGGATGGACTCGTTTTGGGATGGAATTATGGTACTACTGATGAATCCAAACCAGAAACGTGCTGCAATATTCAAATCTCTTTTTTCAATGGGAATACCTGCCTCAATCCACTTGGGAGTAATATCGGAGATCAGTGGAGCCAAGCAGCCTTTCAATTCGTCTAAGGACTGAGCAATGGGCAATCCATCGTATGGATGTGTTGAATGTAGATACCGGCCCAAAACAATGTTTATGTACTCGTTGTTACACCCAATCTCCTTACCCCAAATCATAATCGACTTAACCGGTCTAAATTCACTGGCCTTCTTTTTACTCTTTGGCAGTAGGCTACCATAAGCTTCATAAAACTCCCGGACCCATGAAGGAATGTGTGGACCTCGGGGTCTGGTGAACTGCTCGAACCTATGGTATTGAAGTGTGTCCATTACACAAGAATATTTTCCCTCAAGGACTTCTGTAGATAGCAGCTTATCCTCAAGGATTGTTCGCAAACCATCCCTTTTTAGCCTGTTCAGGAGTCTAGGTGGAGTGACAACTGATGGCACAGGATCTATAGGAGGTGTCTGGGTTGGCACTGACACTGCTTGTGTGGATTAAGAACTTGGGGAGGCCCTGGTAGACGCGGATTGAGATCTAGCTCGGGGTTCAGGACGCTGGGGTCGTAGCAGCTAGTCATCACCAGGATCCAAAGTTCCGTCAGACAGGGGCCTCTTTCCATTGCCTTTGTCGCCTGGTTGTGCCTCATGTCTACCTCTTGTTGGAGGAGTTGCTCCCCCTTCATTAATTGTGACACTCTATACTCTTTTCCGCGGGTTCTCATCTCTGTTTGTTCTTGCCATACGTGCATGATATTAAGAAAAATTAGTAATTGTTCACATCAAAGCATAGAAAGTCTACTATAGACATACTCGCCGATTAAGTTGGTGAATCGACGAATCTCTTTGGCGAGCCCGATCTAGTTCGCCGAAGAGATTGGTTCAAAAATTATAGCAATTCGGTGATGGGAAGACCCTTTCGGCGAGCAAGGGTTTGCCCGCCGAAATTCACAGTGCAGCAAGTGTTCAGGGGTGCAGACAAAGGGAGCACAAGAAGACTTTTGGCGAGTTTCCAAATGCTTTTGGCGAACTCAAGCGTATTGCCGAAAGTTGCAGAAACCAATAACACATATGGCATGAAATTAAAGGAGAGACGGGGTCATTAGGCAAACGCTGAGTGGTTCGACGAGCTCGACCCAGCTCTCCAAACATCCCAGCGTGCCTATTTTCAACCCATCTTCTCGAATACAACCCCGCAACTCCTTAATACAAAATCGAAACATGCACTAGTTAAATTTAGACCGGACCCATCATACCCATCACCCTGGAATACTCAGATTTCTTCCAGTTTTGCCAAATTTGGCTATTGGATGACATTTTCCCTTAAGAATGGTGTCACCAGCACTATCATTAAGCAATTTACATAATTTATCGCAAACACGGGCTAATCAGACTTCACCCAATCAAATTAAGCAACAAACAAACACAACCCAACAATATTTAGCATGAAAACACAGGGTTTCATACGATAAACACATTATAGGCAAGGTTAAGAGATCCAACTGGTAATCAACTATTCAAATTAAATCAGAGAGACCCAACACACATCACTAAAATAAGATCATTGCAAATGAGTACAAATTTAATAAACACAAGCTCTGGGATTGGTGAACTAACCTTTTACGTTGGTTAATGTACTATGGAATGCTAGGCGGCAATGCAATCCAAAGTCTGAGCACCAATTAATCAACTAAAATACTTTCAAGATGCGAATTTTTTAAAAATACTAAGTTGGTGCGAGTTTGTGGAGTTTAAAAGTGAGGGAAAGTGAAGAGTTTGAAGCTTTGGCCATATATAACCGTCTAGTTCGCGTCCATTCGACGACATTAGTATTGCTCCCCGATCTACTCATCGACGCACCAAGTGGTCACGTACCTTGCAGAGTTTTACAGGACCTTCAGTCAGAGTGAGGGTCCAAACATCGGTTTACATAGGGCTCGCCGACCTGTTCAGCGATTAACTAAATGGACTTTTAGTTCACCTAATGCAATTTCCACACACTCTCCACACTTTAACCTGCACAACCAACACACCATTATTTCCAAAATAACAGCCAAGCATTTAAGACCTTGGGTTGCCTCCCAAGAAGCGCCTTAGTTAACATCGTGGGCCGACGCAAGTCTTTCATCACTCTCCATCATTGAGGTTAGCCCTAGTGTTACTAGGTAACCCCAATAGTTCATTTGCGTGGAGAGGAGGCACTGCATAACTCATGAGTGTCCTGATAAGTTTGATGGATCTAGAATGAGAGCCAATCATCTGATTCATCACTTCAATACTCTCCTTCATCTCTTCTAACACTCGATCTTGTTCGGTGATCTTTTGGAGAATGATTTGTAGTGTGTCCTTGACACGATTTTTCTTCCTGTCTCTAAACTTTTTCCGCTCATGAGGGGGTATGTACCTCCCTTGACTTTTGCACTGGTCTTCCACCTCTGATATTTTGGTGGCCAAATCGTTCAGCTAAGTTACCAGTGTGGTTAACTTGAAGTCCATTTCAATTTCTTGATTCGTCTCAGCCAATTTGCCACCATTTCCCTCAGCCATGCTTATGGTATCTGCCTACAACAACAACTCAAAGAAAAACAAAACTAAAAATAAAGTTAGTAAAACTACAACTAACAAGAACAAAAATTTTACTAAACTAAAAATTCTCAAATAACACCACTTCCCGGCAGTGGCGCCATTTTGATATTTGCGTAATCAAGACACAACTTCCAATTCAAGTGTCTACGATCATACAATAGTAATATAACCCAACCGAATGGGTTGGGGTCGAATCCCAAGAGAGCGGTTTTGAGAATTAATAGAAAAATATAATTAAGCTCTATTTAGTCATAGCTATAAACATTATCAAATGTAAACATACTAAATCTAAAGGGGTGACGCAAGCGTTAATTATCAATGGGGGTTTATGTTTAAGTAACAACTAAAATAGCAAAAATAATGAAAGAATTGTAAAAATTCGATAATAGAACGATTGCTACTAAGCCAGAAATTTAAAGAAGTATTTATAGTGTTTGAAAATATGTGCTGCGAAGGATCACTCAGTGCAGTTAGTCGGGATCGCCGATACACTCAGTGATCCGCCTTTTGGTCAATTTCATCGCCTTTCTACTTTAGCCTTCAGCTTCTTCGCATTTTGAGTCAGTGGGCGATATAGTACTACTTCGCAGAACTGCTCGGCGACACTCCCACTGCTCCATTTCATCGCCAACTTGATCTTTCCCTTCAGGGCTCAGCACACTGGAACATTAGGCGATCTCCAGGCCGATCGGTGATACACCAAATGAACTCGGTGATCTTTAGGCCTTCATTTCTTTGATCTTTTCAGTTGCATTGTTCCTTCTTGCCAATTAGTGTCCATGTTTTTCTCTCAAACTCCAAATACCTGAAATTAAGGATTTTCATCAGATATTGAGACGAATTATACATTTGAGGACACTAATTCTCTCAAAATATAGCCCTAAATGAGTCCAATTTGTGGACTCATCAGTAACTTGCATAGAAAAGTCTTATATATCACTTATTTTTGAATCACCACTTAACTCTTCTCCAAAAGAGGATAAAGGTGTAGTAGCATCCTACAAAAGATTTAAAAGAGAGGTCATTTTACTTGAAGCAATATACACTATATAAACGTACTATAACAAAGGTTACTACTCAATGATATAGTATTAATTGAACTTAATTGTAGGATAATTATAAGTTACCCTTTATAGAAGAGAGGTAAGTAAATTTAAGGCATGTCATTACAAAAAAAAATGATATGGGGTAGCCAACACAGAGAAATGTAATGTATATTAAAATATGTAGGGACTCAGATAAAAATTATTAATAATATATTAACCCTAAGTTAGTAGCTACCACTTGTAAAATAATTAAGCAAGAACCAAGCAATCTTCACAAAAGCCTCATATTCTAGTCCTACTCTTGCCTTCCTCTAGGACCCATTTCAGCTTTCTATTTTTATCAACATTCAATGTACCTTATAGTTCCTAACCATGTACTAATGAGGATTGAGGCGTGTTAATCTTATTGGTATCTGAGCAAAAATGTGGTTGCTTGTGCTGTTGTTTGTAGGAGTTGGAGAGAAATAATGAAAGAAATTGTCAAAGCACCTAAAATTAACGAAAAATTGACGGTCCCATCGCCTTGAAGAAGGTTGGACTCTTGATTGTTGTGCCTTTGCATTCTTGTTGTTTTGGTATGTGTAAGTTTGACTGAATGTAGTTATCTGCATTGGGGATGAACCATATAGTTGATGTTTATATCTTTCACTATTGTTTGTCGATTACCTTCAGTCAAACTAACACATAGAAAAACAACAAGAAATGAAAAGACATAAAAATCAAGAGTCGGACCTGCTTCAAGATGATGGGAAGATCAATTTTCCACAAATTTCAGGTGCTTTGCCGATTTCTTTCATTATTTCTCTCCAACTCCCACAAACATCAACTCAAGCAACCACATTTTTTATCAGACGCCAATCAGAGTAAGACGCCTCAATCCTCATTAGTACATGGTCAGCAACTATGGGGTACATTGAATGTTGATAAAAATAGAAAGTTGAAATGGGTCCTAGAGGAATGCAGGAGTAGAAGTAAAATATGAGGCTTTTGTGAAGATTGCTTGATTCTTTCTTAATTATTTTAAAAATGATTGCCCTCTATTTATACTACTAACTTGAGGTTAATATACTATTAATAATTCTTATGTGAGTACCTTTTGAAATTGTAGTTGTCGTAACTGCGGGAGTTATGGGGAAGCTTGCCACAAATCCTCTGTACTTCTCTATCATCTTTAAAAGATGATTAGACATGCCCAATTCTTGTGTGGACAATGTTTATGATGAATCCCTAATAGTACGTCCTTGTATATTATTTTGCTCAGCTTCAATATTTTACTTATACTAGTTTCTGGATATCTGTGTTGCACGTGTGTCCCATGTAAATTTTGTTATGATTACAAGTCTAAGGAAAAATGGATATAATGAGTAATAAAAGAATTAATCTTATCATTTATATTTATATATAAAAAGTGGATCCTGGACCTGGTGACGTGACACAACCAGAACACGGGAATTAGATTTATCTTTTCAAACATGTTTTTGTGAATTCATTCACAATTTTTTTTTACAATTCCTCCAATGAGGTGCAATATAAAAGGCGACGACACAATTGTCTTTCTACTCCTTCTTCTTTATTTCTGCTAACCCGATTCTTGCGTATTAAAATATGCCCTCACTGTTTCCTTCCTTCATTTCTCCTCAAGAGCAAAAGACTCAGGTATGCTTAAAATATCACAGAGTAGCTCATTAAATCTTGAATCAAGCATGTGTGAGAAAACCTTTCACCAATCGTGATTCCTTAATATGTGAAAAAATAATTTCACAATTTCATAGATGCTTATCTTAAAGCAACATATATCATTAAATCTCTCTTTTCATAATCATTCATAACCTTCATGAAAACATCATTTATAGATTCATATTTTCTTATAAATCATGTCTTTGGAAGTTCATAGTAAAAAATCATGATCAATGTATGGGTTCATGTGATATCAATTGGAAAGCATTGACTTGAATCAAAACCATCATAATAAGATCAAAATTAAATAATTGAATAAACACAATTAGAACTCATGGGGAATTGAATGAAAATCTAATCAAATTGATGAAAATGAACTAGGCGAATTGAGAAACCTTTGGACTCAATGGGTGAATGTAACTCAGTGATGAAACCCTAGATGCTTTGAGGTTCAAAGCCCAAAAGAAATGGTGAAAAAGAAGACTTGATTTGTAAACCCTAACTTCTTTTTCCTTGAACTTGAGAGAGTGTTGAGGAAGATGAATGTGGATGTGAATTGAGAATTTGAGGGAATAAGAGAGTTGTGGTAGTTTTAGGGGTAGAAGGGTAGTTATATGACTTAGAAATAGGGGTAAAACGACATAGTATAGGCATTTAATGCATATAAAAAGATCGAATACCCTTAAAAAATAACTATCAGAAGGTTCCTACTGTTTGGATCTACGGTCCGTAGAACTTTCTACTGTCTGTATTGGTCAACCATAGAACCAACTTCACAATCATAAAATTCACCTTACTTTCCACGAGACCTTTCTACAATCCTTCTAAATTCTTACTGTCTATAGAAACCATCCATAAAAATCCAAGTTTATGTTTAAAATTTCACTAAGCCTGAAACCTTCCTACAAAACCCACCTACGATTCGTCAACCTTCAGAAACTTGAAATTCCAATAATTCATCGCCAAGTCTACGACTCCCTTCATACATCCCGTAGGAGTTCCTACGATTTGTAGGTTGGACTCGAGAACCTGCTTCAGTGCCAAAAATCTATAGTTTCCTTTTCCTTTTGACTTACGGGGTGTTACAGTCATATTGAGGTATGTATGATAAACATTATATAAGATATTTATCATATGCACAACTAATATTTATTTAATTATTATTAGATTATATTTAATTATTATTATATTATTATTATTTTATATATTACTAAAAGTGGGAACAAAAATTGTTAAAAGTTAAAATACTAAAATAACCCTAAAAAATTGAGTAACTACAATAATATCATTAAAACAAGAAATAAATTATTTTTAACAAAATCTAAAATCTAAATTATTCATTTATGACAATGTTAAAAACTGTTTCATGATAAATAATGGTAATAATCACTATAATAAATTAAGAATGCAATTACATCTCTTCTACTTCTTTCTTGTTTTCATATTAGTTTTTGGTGTCACATGCTAACTCTCTTCTTTTTTTTGCATAATTTCTAGTTGACTTATTGATTTTAGATTGATTGTTTTTTGTAGGTTTAAACACTTATATTATTTGTATTAATTTTTTTGTTCTTTATTTATTTATTTATTAATTTTCTTCTTTATTTGCATTAAATATTCATTTTCATAACTTTTATCTAATTATTTATTTAATTACTATTCTTAATATTTATAACTCTCCTGTTTTTCATATTCATAACATTTAACTATTATATTTAGTACATTAAAATATCTTTTGGTATTCCTCCACTTTTATCTATATAATTCATCTTTTTTTGTTTCATGAGACCCTTATTCAAGGTCATCCTTTTCATTCAATTGTTATAGTAGTGAAGCGCTTATTACTGTTGTATGTATTATTTGATTCATTCTTTAGTTTGAATTGATGAAGAAGACTCTGCGATTTTGATTGGTTGTGGGAGAAATATCAACAAAAACTCAAAAAGTTATGTACTGATTCTGTATATTTCTTTTTTTTCATCTATATTGTTATTATTAAATTCTTTAAAATGATATGTATGTTTTTTTTTCTGTTTACTGTATATGTTTCTCTATATTAAACTTAATTTTTTTTTTATTATTGTAATCTTTTTATTTGGACTTAAATTAGTCATTTGTGAATTCATTGGAAGTTTGCTAACCAATACTAACCAAAGTTCAAACCACACATATTTTCATAGAATTTAATCTTCTAACAGATATATAAAATTTAAATGGTACACACGTGCAACACATGTATCCAGAAACTAATATATTATAGTCATGTGGTCATTGAGCCATTTGGGAGAATGTAACTCATTATTTTATTTGTGGCCCAATTAATGTAAATCCCATAAATAATATTTAATAAAAAATAGATCTCATTCGTACACCGATTATTTGATTGGCGTAGTAGATAAATTCTTAATTAACCTCTACAAATTGGTTCTTCACCCTTTATTAGGGTTACAACATATTTTACACTTTTTTCATCATTGACGAACGTGGTAACGTAAATTAGGGCAAGGCAAGGTGGTAAAAAGCCCAGTTTCGTTATATAATACCAATCTCTGTAATATTAATGTATTTAATATCCTGATGTGTATTAGGTTTTCCTTGCACATGTCACGACTCGAGTCTAAACTCTGGGCGTGGCGGGCACTCGAGAACCATTGTTGGTCCCCAAGCAAACCCTCATCCTATCTGACTACAAGTGAAAGACTAAATCAAGCATACAAAGGCTTAATACTGAATCAAATCTCATTAAACTAAAATACTCAACTTTAAAAAGTTTGAACAATACTCAAAAGATATACTCAGAGTTTATAAAGCAACTCAAAAGAAAAAATTACAGAAAACTCCTCAACTCTTTCTATCTATGAAACCTCTACTATTACAGAAGAATTCCGGGACAAGACCCACGACATCTCTAAACTACTAGCAGTAAGGTAAAGGTTAAGTCCTTCGGAATGCAAGAAGGCTCACCATAGCTGGATGGAATACCACGTGACCTCAACGAAACACATGTTGATGATCCTCAATACATATATCTGCATCATGAAATGATGCAAGCTAAATGGCTTCGGTACATGGAATGTACGAGCATGTAAGGGGAACTCTGCAACATAAGTATAAGCTTGATCTAATAAAAGGGAAGACATACTTACCTCGTCTCAACTCTATATGACTCAAGAATAATCAACTTGACTCAAAGATACTCAACTCAACTCAACTCATGATGCTCAACTCAACTCAAGATACTCAACTCAAACGCAAGATACTCAACTCAAGATACTCAACTCAAACGCAAGATACTCAACTCAAACTCAAAGAAACAATAAAAGATGTTATTTACGTGAAACTTTTAGAAAAATAGATAATAATTCAAATGTATATAAAAATACAATAATAAGTAATTACTCTTATTTGGGAGATTCTCTAACCGACAACCATCACTATGAGCAATGTGATTATGCAGCGTCTCGCCCACGCTGCCAGAACTGTGTTATACCTTGCCAGAGTATAGGATATCCTCAACTAAGTGGATCCACCAAGCTATGCTTAAAAGCAATAAGGAATCATCTAAAAAGTATGACCCTTTACCCATGTTGGCATACATGGTTTATGGGTGCTGTGAGTTATCTGAACTCTCCCCAATATTGATGCTCAATACTGCTCCCAATAATATGTACTCATGCTAATATGTTTTAAAAACATAACTCTTCCTCTGGTTTGAGATAATTGCTCAAACTACCCTCTTAAAAGAGGTAACTGATCTCAAAATATCTTTTGAACTCATAACTTATTTAGAAATCTCAGTTTCTCTTTTATCAATGTGAAAATTGATTCCTCCGGGAATACATAGTCCCCTTATACTCATACTTTAAAACTCTTTCTGAAAAAACATTTCAAAATCATATTGCAATAAAATCATTGATGACTCGGGAAGTCATATTGCATAAACATTGATGGTATATCTAGATACCATATTGCTCATACATTGATGACATACTTTATTTTCATACTAATCATGTTTTAGAAAACTCTTTTCTCAAAACTCATCTTTACTTTCTCAAAACTCAGTTTAAGAACACAAGTGTTGGCTTTAAAAAAAACTCTCAAAATTTATGACTCAATTCACATGGTTCATGTGGAATTATGGACATGAACGACTCAACTCAAGAATCTTAATAGCAATATGGAACTCAGTACTCAGAACTCAAGACTCAAGAACTCAAGGACTCAGGAACTCGAAACTCATAACTCAACGATACAAGTTATCTCAAAAATACTCAATTCATACGATTCATTATTATATATAGACATGAACGAATATACTCAACAATCTTAATGAAAAAAATACAGCAATTCCATAATTAGGAATATAATTTCAAAAAGAATCAAGAACTGAAGAACTCAAAATTAACTCATATCAAGATTACTCTTAGACTGATTTGAAAGTAGATGTAGGGCGTGAGGAGGAACTATTCCAACACTATGATAACCTTACATACCTGGAAGAAGAAGGTTCTTGAAGAATCTTGAATAAGAACTTGATTAGAAACCTTGAAATCCTAGCTTGAAGGAGAACAATCAAGAAAACCTTTCTTGAGATTTTTGAATTAGTTTCTTGAAATCTCTATGACAAAGAATTATGATTTTCATTAGTAATTCATAATTTTATGGAGGAATTTGAGTTGGAAAGAATCTAATTCTTGGAGAAAGACTTACCTTGAAGAGGAATCTTGGAAAAGATTGAAAGAATCTTGAATGGAGTCTTCTACTTTGATTTTTCCTTAGGGTTTTGGTTTAGGGTTTGAGAGAGAAGAGAATGGTGGATTAAGAGATGAAAATCTGATTGTTTTGGATCCTTAATTAGTCAAGAAATTCATTTAGAGTTTTCTTAGAGGTAAAAAGACAAAAATGACATTTTTAATGTTTCTCGTCGGCTAATTCGTCACTGCACCATAGCAGATTACTAAAATAGTCATAACTTAACATGGATTGACGTGAAATTGGTGGCGTTGGAAAGAGGATTTAAATACCTTTCATTTGATAGGTTATGGGCCACTTCACTCTTTATATTTTAAGAGATATGGTCATTTTAAGTTAACCTATGTAAAATGTTACGTCAAAACTTAATCGGTAAGGAAACATTCAACTCAGCTTTGTGCTAGGAGATTCTAGCGACCTTAACTGATATCCAAAATCATTCCGACACTAAAGAATTTACCTCAACACCTAAGAAAAATTAAGAGTTACTCAGTATGAACTTATACGCAATTCAAGAATTGTTTGGGGCTTAACTTAGAAATTTTTGGGGTGTTACAACACACTAGCCTTAAAATGTAAAATAAAACATGACATTTCAGAAATTGTCATATTTTTATACTAGTCAAAATCACTTGGACATAAATATGTATGCTAGGTTCACAATTTTGGCCAACTATTCACTTAATTTCTGACAAGGAGGATTTCAACCATCAACAAATCCTTAAACGATATATGATGTTTAAATCAAGAAAGGTAATTAAAAATTAAAAACTTAACTAAGAGACGTTACCCTAATTAATGTGGATAGTATCTCACCTTCTGATATAGAAAGTACATATGCATTAAAGATCCTATTTGAATGGACTAACTTTAAAACAAAACAAAACAAGTCATATTTTTCATCGAGAGAGGCCAAGTTATTCATTAAAACAAAGAGAATATTTACAAATAACCGAGCCCAAAAGTGACTACGTCCAGAATCAGAAGCATAAGCAAAGCGTACAAAATATCCGATGGATATAATAAAAACATAAAGTATATTAGAAAAGTGAGAACATGAACAGTCGGAAGCTTCCAACTCGTTCCTTATACACTCCTCTAAAATCCTAATCATCATAGACTTCCATTGTTGTGATTCCAGCTACAATCAAGGTGAGAAGTTTAATTCTAGCTACAATCAAAGTGAGATCTGTAATTCATACCCTCCAATGGTAAAAGAGTTTTAATGCTTATACTTTTATGGATTTGAGGTGATGATACAATGATGGAACCGATCTCGTCTTCACTCTATTGAACCAATTGAAACTCTAAGCTTAGCCATTCAGCTCATTACTCTACCTTGTTCATCTCCAAAACTAATCATCATGGGAGTTGTGAATCCCTCAGTTAAATCTACTACCCGTATGTCCAAATCTTGGTGTAAATGTAACTCGTCATGTAAAACCAGTTCTACTATTGCCCCGAAGTTTAACTCTAGCCTTAAAAATGTGCAGATCAACTATCCACAAATGCTATGACCAAAAATAAGGCTCTATGTTTCAGCTCTATCTCATTGCAGTTTTATCTCCTTACAAAGTCTCAATGGCTTGAACCTGTCACGCTCCGAGTCTACACCCTGGACGTGGCCCGCACTCAGAGACCATTATTGGCCTCAAGCGAACCCTTGGCCTGGCTACTTAACTCAGCGGAAGAATTAACTCAACACAATATGAGATTATAAAACAACTTAAATGATAATAAACTGGCCAAAATGGCACTTAAGTCATTAAACAACATCTGAAGGATAAAGAAGGACATATGCTTAAATAACTATCTAACTGTCTATGAAGCCTCTAAAATACTGAGATGGATGTTGGAACAAACCCCACAACATCCTAATAAATGAAAAACAAAAAGCGAATAAAAGAGTCCTCCTGAATGCAAGGAGGCCAACACTGACTCTGAGCTGCTCAACTAGATCAACGAGGCACTGAATTATGATCCTGGTTACCTGAATTTGCTTCATAAGATGATGCAGGCCAACTGGCATCAGTACATTGAATGTACGAGTATGTGAGTTGGAATGCTAAGCAACATAGGCTAGAAGGAAATCTGAAAGAAACTGAATAACTTACCAGGCACAACTCAACTCAACCTGACTGACTCATTTCAATATAAAGCAATTTTAAACAAGTGCAATATAAAGAAAAGTTGGTTTAAAACATGCTATAAACTCTGTGTGTATGCAAAGATACAATAAATATGAGATGTATGTAGAAATATAAATGAACTGATGTATATAAAAATACAATAACTGATGTGGGAGTTTCTCTAACCGATAACCATCACATAAGAGCTATAGTGATGATACAACGATCAACCTCACGTTGCCAGAGCATCCTATACCCGGCCAAAGGTATAGAACTTGAACTGCCTAATGGATCCACTAGTCTAATTTGAAAAGGATTCATCTAAAAAGTATGAACCTCTTCAACCCATGATGGCTACATGGTTCTATGGGGGTTGTGGGTTCTTTGAACGCTCCCCTAATTCGGTGCTCAAAACAACTCCTAAAAATGTACTGGCTTTTATGTTTTTAAAAACATATTTATTTCTGCTGATTTGAGATAATTACTCAAAAACATAGCTCAAAGGCTATCTTGGAAATCTCAGTTTCCTCTCTTGCTTCATTAAGAAGACGATTACTCTTTTCTGAAACTAGCCTGAAGGCTAGTTGGAAATCTCAGTTTCCAATCTTGTTTAAATGTGAAAACCTTTCTTTAAAACTTCTTTGGGAATACATAGTCCCCATATATCTCTTTGAAGAAAAGAACTTCAAACCATAGCTTTACTCTTTGCTTAACTTCAAAACTTAGGTCTTAAAATGACATTAAAACATTGTTAAAGACCCTTGAAAACTTTAAGAAACTTTGCTTTGACTTGCCTCTTAACTTCTACACTTGACTCTTAACTTCCTTGACTTTGATCTTAACCTTCCTTGAATTGAATTATGGATTAAAGGTTCATGATCTCATGTTTATGGATGATTTCAGGATGTTTAGATGTACCTTAGAGTGTTGGAAAACTAAGAAACATAGGTACATTGCTAAGGAACAAGTACGAAAAGATGGGGGACGAATGGCGAGAACTGGCATCCCTGGCGTTCTGAGAGGCGCGAGGCACCAACCCTCAATATTCAGAGGCCAGTCTGGGGCGCGCTGTCTGGCGCGGCGCCCCAAGGGTGAACATTCAGAGAACCTTTTGGGGGGCGCTGGCTGGCGCGACGCCCCAACCCTATCCCTAGGTGTTTGACGACTTTTCTCCTTCGTTTTTCATCTCTAAACCCTCCAATCTTCCCTAGTTCTTTCCGCAAACACTTAGGGTCATTAGTACTCTCAACTTACAATAGATCTACCTCAAAAATCCACCCGGAAACACGAATCAAATCAACAAGAAACTTCAGCAACACAACCAATCAAGAACTTAACAATGTCCTTCAAGAACTTCACTTTTTAACATGTAAACAACCCAAAATCGTTGAATTTAAACAAGTTGGTGTGTGGGTGAACTAAACCATCACTAAAAGATCTCACATACCTCAATAGGGATAACCCCCGACAAATTCCACTCACAAGCTTGACGTTCTTGGCGAAATCTAGGCTTTTCTCCCTTTCTTTCTTCTTTTCTGTTTTCTGCAAGCCCTAAGCGTATTTCTCAATTCTCCAAACTGACTAAGTCATGATTTTACTCCAATAATTCCCTAAAAACGAATTAGGAAATTAAATAGAGAAAAGACTACTTTGCCGTTCCTTAAATCCGGATTGGGACTTTCCACAATCCAATAGCCACACTTCCGAAAGGCATATCTCACTCATACGATGTCGAAATCATGCAAACACGGCGGCATTGGAAAGATCTTCCCAAGGGATTTCCAATCATATCAATAAATAGTCCTAACTCATCCTGAGCTAGAAGTCATGGTCATTGGAAAATGACCAAAACTCACTTTTCTAACTTCGACAAATTTTCCAGATTTTCTTATTCTTTCCAAAAATCATTATCTTTATATTTAAACTCTTTATAGTCGTTTCTAGGTGCGAGATGTTACAATATCTCCCCCTTGGGAATATTCATCCTCGAATGAGCTTTATTTTACTAAGCTAAGGGCTGTAATATCAAGTTCAACACTCAACAAGTAAAAAAAGCAAGTAACAGCATGCATACTCGTACTTTAGCTAGTACTAAGAAGAGAATTAGTACCTTGATCTGCGTTTTCTCCGGATTCAAAGAGATGTGGATATCTCTTCTTCATATCCTCTTCAACTTCCCAAGTAGGTTCTTCAATAAATTGGTTCCTCCAAAGGACTTTGACTGATGCGACTTCCTTTGTTCTCAACTTGCGAACTTGGCGATCTAAAATCTGAACCAGAATCTCCTCATAAGATAAGTTATCCTTAATCCCAATTTTTTCAGTTGGTATAATAAATGAAGGATCTCCCATGCACTTCCTCAACATGGAGATGTGAAACACTGAATGAACTGCTGCTAACTCTTGAGGTAGCTCCAACGCATAAGCTACATTACCAATTCTCTTGACTATGCGATAAGGTCCAATATACTGGGGAGTAAGTTTCCCCTTCTTACGAAACCTCATGAAACCCTTCATGGGTGAAACCTTCAAGTAAACCCAATCCTCTACTTCGAACTCTAATGGCCTTCTCTTAATATATGTGTAGGATTTTGGATGACTCTGCGTCGTTTTCAACCTCACCTGAATCACCTTCACCTTCTCCATGGCTTGGTGAACTAAATCTAGTCCTATCAACCATGCTTCACCAACTTCAAACCATCCAATAGGATATCTGCATCTTCTCCCATAAAAAGCTTCATAAGGAGCCATTTGGATGCTAGAGTGGTAACTGTTGTTGTAAGCAAACTCGATGAGAGGTAGGTGATCATCCCAATTCCCTTTGAAATCAATTACACAAGCCCTCAGCATATCTTCTGAAGTCTGAATAGTGCGCTCTGCTTGCCCATTAGTCTGAAGATGAAAGACAGTACTTAAGTTCACCTTCGAATCCAAGCCTTTCTGAAAAGACTTCCGAAAGTGTGCAGTAAATTATGCACCTCTATCTGAAATAATGGAGATTGGGACTCCATGAAGTCTTACCACCTCCTGAATATATTACCTGGCATAATCTTCTGCTGAATAGGTAGTCTTTACAACAAAAAATGGGTTGATTTCGTCATTTTATCGACAATCACCCAAATAGAATCATGCTGCCTGCGAGACCTTTGCAGACCTGTGATGAAGTCCTTATTAATCATCTCCCACTTCCATTCAGGAAGTTCTATATTCTACGCCAAATCACCGGGCCTTTGGTGCTCAACTTTCACTTGTTGGAGTCCATCCACCATAGGTACACACAATCTACCTTAATATCTAAATACACCATCTCCCCCTTGTTCGAAAGTTAATACTCTCTGCTTTTGAACATTTGCCTTCAAGTCAAGCAAAATGGGGTCTTGGTCCTGCTTTTCCTTCACCTCTGACACTAGTGATGATTCAGCCCCGTTAGTCACCACTATTCCTCCTTCTGTGGAATCCATAAGTCTGACTCCCAGACGTGTAAGTCTGTGCACATCTTTTGCTAACTCTCTCTTTTCTTCTCCAACATGGGCAGTACTACCCGTAGACATCTTGCTCAAGGCATCTACAACCACATTAGCCTTACCTGGGTGGTAGTGAATACTCATGTCATAATCCTTGAGCAACTCTAACCACCTCCTTTGTCTGAGATTGAGTTCTTTCTGAGTGAACACATATTGTAAGCTCTTGTGATCGGTGAATACATCAACATGAACAACATAAAAGTAGTGACGCCAAATCTTCAAAGTGAAGACTACCGCAGCCTACTCTAAGTCATGGGTTGGATAGTTCTTCTCATGAACCTTCAGCTGTCTGGAGGCATAAGGTATCACATTGTCATTCTGCATTAGAACACAACCCAAGCCAACTCTAGATGCATCATAATACTTACAAAACCTTGAGTACCTTCTAGTAAGGTCAACATTGGGGCAGTAGTCAATCTCTTCTTCAATTCCTGAAAGCTTTTCTTACAAGCTTCAGACCATTGAAACTTCACTATTTTCTGAGTCAACTTCGTCAGAGGAGACAAAATGGACGAGAAACCCTCTACAAATCTTCTGTAGTAGCCAGCTAAACCCAAGAAACTCCTAATATCAGTTGGAGATATGGGTCTAGGCCAATTGTGCACTGCCTAAATCTTCTGAGTATCAACTTTAATTTCCTCTCCAGACACAATATGGCCTAAGAATGTCACATACTCAAGCCAAAACTCGCACTTAGAAAACTTGGCATACAACTCCTTATTTTTCAAAGTCTGAAGAACTATTCTGATATGATTAGCATGATCTTCTTCATTCTTTGAATAGATTAGTATGTCATCAATGAAGACGATAACAAACATATCTGAATAGGGTTTGAAGACATTATTCATAAGGTCCATGAACGTTGCTGGTGCATTAGTTAAATTGAACGACATGACCAAAAACTCATAATGACCATAACAGGTTCTAAATGATTTCTTGGGAATATCACATTCCCTTACTTTCAACTGATGGAAGCCTGATCTGAGGTCAATTTTTGAAAACTAGGTCGCACCCTGAAGTTGATCAAATAAATCATCTATCCTTGGAAGAGGATACTTATTCTTGATGGTAACCTTGTTCAATTGACGATAATCTATACACATCTCAAAACAAGACCGGAGCTCCCCAAGGTGAGACACTTGGTCGAATTGAGCACTTATCTAATAATTCTTTCAACTGCTCTTTCAATTCTTTCAACTCAGCTGGTGCCATTCTGTATGGCGGAATAGAGATAGGATGAGTATCTGGAGTAAGATCTATACCGAAGTCTATCTCTCTCTCAGGAGGGACTCCGAGAAGATCATCTTGAAAGACTTCTGGAAACTCTTTTACTACTGGAACTGACTGAATAAAAGGTATCTCAGCACTTGAGTCATTAACTCGGACTAACTGATAGACACACCCCATAGAAACTAACTTCCTTCCCTGAAGGTATGAAATGAAACAACCCTTAGGCACTGATGAACTGCCTTTCCACTCTAAGACTGGCTCATTTGGAAACTGAAACTTGACTACTCGAGTTCTAAAATCAACGAAGGCATAACAGGCATGAAGTCAATCCATACCAAGAATGATATCAAAGTCTACCATGTCTAACTCAATTAAATCAGCCATGGTACTCTTGTGATTGACGGAGATGGGACAATCACAATAGACCTTCTCTACTAGAATAGACTCACCAACATGTGTGGAAACACTGAATGGTTCATTAAGTTGCTCAGGAATAACATCAAATATCATAGCAACATAAGGAGTTACAAAAGATAAACTCACTCCTAGATCTATCAAGGCATAAACAGTAAAGTCAAAGACTTGAATCTTACCAGTGACAACATCTGGTGAATCCTCTTGCTTTTGGCGACTGCTGATAGCATACAAGCGGTTTGTTCCTCCGCTAGTACCAGAAGTAGCTCCTCTAGGTGCAGCCATGTCTGGTGGAGCAACTGAAGCAGACTGGGCTCTATTGCCCCCATTACCCTTCTTTTTCTTTGGCCACTCTCGCATGAAATGTCCACTCTGACAACACTTGAAACAACCAGTGGAGCCTTCATGACAAATACCTGAATGGTTCCTACCATACTCGGCTCAGGTCGGAGTCTTACTACCCCCTTGTGCCACACTACCCTGTGAATAGGTAGGTTTAACTCTGGAATTTTGACCATAGTACTCACTCTTGTTCTTAGGTGCAGGTGCACTAGCAGATGATGGAGTAGGTCTCTTTTGTTTCTGTTGGAAAGACGACCGGTTTGCATTACTCTTCTTCTGCCCGGACTCATTCCCTGTCTTAGCTCTCTTGTTCTTGAACTTCTCTCTATCCCTCAGCTTCTCTTCCTCTACCTGCTGCACATAGACCATCAACCTCGAGATGTCCATGTCCCCAATAAGCATTGTTGCTCGGCCCTCCTTGCTTGACAAGCGACCCAAACCAGCAACAAACAAACTCATCCTACTCCTCATGTCCGCAACCATTTCAGGAGCATAGCAAGACAGTTGGGTGAACTTCAACCCATGCTCTTGCACCCTCAAAGAATCCTGCTTTAGTGTGAGAAACTCACGTACCTTAGCCTCTTTCAGTTCACGAGAAAGAAACCCCCAAGAAGGCCTCCTCAAAACATGCCCAACTCGCAGGTGGTGCATTCTTAGCTCTACCCCCTTTCCAATAATCAAACCAGGTCCTAGCAATATTCTTCATCTGATATGCAGCAAGCTCCACTCTCGCAGTATCAACAACATGCATCACATCGAACACCTTTTTGAGTTCCTCAATGAAATTCGTTGGGTCCTCTACAGTGCTCGAACCAGTGAAACTTGGGGGATTCATCCTCAAGAACTCATGAATCCTTGAAGTGTCAGCCTCTTCTTGTCGAGCTCCTCTCTGTTGCCCAACCTAATTGGTCACAACTTGGCTAAGCATCCTTACAGCCTCTCTAACCTCAACATTAGAGACCTCTCCTTGCGGTTGCACTTCAGGTGCATTAGGTAACTCTAGCTCTTCAACATTCCTCCTAGCTGGACGAACTCTGACTGCTCTTCATAGAGGCATAGTTATCTAAAAACACGTGCAAGCACGAATTAGAGGGAAACCTTTTAGATATAAATTCTAACGAACGAAAAGAGTGTTAAAGAAGTGAGATAGTTCCTAAATGTTGCAGCCTCCTAATTATAGATGTGGCTCACTTCACACCGATAACTAGGACTCTATAGACACAGCTTCATAGACTCCCAAGGACTCTTGAACTCTATGCTCTGATACCAAGTTTGTCACACCCCGAGTCTACACCCTGGACGTGGCCGGCACTCGGAGACCATTGCTGGCCCTAAGAGAAGCCTTGTCATGGCTACTTAACTCAACAAAGGACTTAACTCAACACAGTATAAGATCATAAAACAACATAAATGATAATAAACTGGCCAAAATGGCACTCAAGTCATTAAAAAACATCTGAAGGATAAAGAATAACATCTGCTTTAATAACTATCTGACTGTCTATGAAGCCTCTAAAATACTGAGATGGATGTTGGGACAAACCCCACAACATCCTAATAAATGAAAAACTGAAAGCGAATAAAAGAGACCTCCTGAATGCAAGGAGGCTCACCACTGACTCTGAGCTGCTCAACTGGATCAACGAGGTGATGAATGTTGATCCTGGTTACCTGAATCTGCATCATAAGACGATACAGGCCAACTGGCATCAGTACATTGAATGTACGAGTATGTGAGTTGGAATGCTAAGCAACATAGGCTAGAAGGAAATCTGAAAGAAACTGAATAACTTACCTGGCTCAACTCAATTAAACCTGACTGACTCATTTCAATATAAAGCAATTTTAAACAAGTGCAATATAAAGAAAAACTGGTTTAAAACATGCTATAAACTCTGTGTGTATGCAAAGATACAATAAATATTACATGTATATAGAAATACAAATGAACTAATGTATATAAAAATACAATAATTGTTGTGGGAGTTTCTCTAACCGACAACCATCACATAAGAGCTATAGTGATGATACAACGATCAACCTCACGTTGCCAGAGCATCCTATACCCGGCCAAAGGTAAAAAACCTGAACTGCCTAATGGATCCACTAGTCTAATTTGAGAAGGAATCATCTTAAAAGTATGAACCTCTTCAACCCATGATGGCTACATGGTTCTATGGGGGTTGTGGGTTCTTTGAATGCTCCCCCAATTCGCTGCTCAATACTACTCCCAAAAATGTACTGGCTCTTATGTCTTGAAAAACATATTTCATTCTGCTGATTTGAGATAATTGCTCAAAAACTTAGCTCAAAGGCTATCTTGGAAATCTCAGTTTCCCCTCTTGCTTGATTAAGAATACGATTACTCTTTTCTAAAAACTAGGCTGAAGGCTATTTGGAAATCTCAGTTTCCAATCTTGTTTAAATGTGAAAACATTTCTTTCAAACTTCTTTGGGAATACATAGTCCCCATATATCTCTTTGAAGAAAAGAACTTCAAACCATAGCTTTTATCTTTGCTTAACTTCAAACTTAGGTCTTAAAATGACGTTAAAACATTGTTAAAGACCCTTGAAAACTTTAAGAAACTTTGGTTTGACTTGCTACTTAACTTCTAGACTTGACTCTTAACTTCCTTGACTTTGATCTTAACTTTCCTTGAATTGAATTATGGATTCAAGGTTCATGATCTCATGTTTATGGATGATTTCATGATGTTTATATGTACCTTAGAGTGTTGGAATCAACTAAGAAACATAGGTACATTGCTAAGGAACAAGTACGAAAAGATGGGGGACGAATGGGGAGAACTGGCGTCCCTGGCGCTCTGAGAGGCGCGGGGCGCCAGTCCTCAATATTCATAGGACAGTATGGGGTGCACTGGATGGTGCGGTGCTCCAAGGGTGAACATTCAGAGACCCTTTTGGGGGGCGCTGGCTGGCGCGATATCCCACCCCTATCCCCAGGTGTTTGACTAGTTTTCTCCTTCATTTTTCATCTCTAATCCCTCCAATATTCCCTAGTTCTTTCCTCAAACACTTAGGGTCATTAGTACTCTCAACTTACAATAGATATAACTCAAAATTCCACCCAAAAATACGAATCTAATGAACAAGAAACTTGAACAACACAACCAATCAAGAACTTAACGATGTCCTTCAAGAACTTCACCTTTTAACATGTAAACAACCCAAAATCGCTGAATTTCAAAAAAATTGGTGTGTGGGTGAAGTAACCCATCACTAAAAGATCTCACATACCTCAATAGGGATCACCCCCGACAAATTCCACTCACACGCATGACGTTCTTGGCAAAATCGAGGCTTTTCTCCAATTCTTTCTTCTTTTCTCTTTTCTCCAAGCCCTTAGCGTATTTCTCAATTCTCCAAACTGACTAACTCATGATTTTACCCTAATAATTCCCTAAAAAAGAATTAGAAAATTAATTGGAGAAAAGACTACTTTGCCCTTCCTTAAATCCGGATTGGGACTTTCCTCAATCCAATAGCCCCACTTCCGAAAGGCATATCTCACTCAAACGAAGTCGAAATCTTGCAAACACGGCGGCGTTGGAAAGATATTCCCAAGGGATTTCCAATCATATCAAGAACTACTCCTAACTCATCCTGAGCAAGAGGTCATGGTCGTTGGAAAATGACAAAAACTCACTTTTCTAACTTCGACAAATTTTCCAGATTTTCTTATTCTTTCCAAAAATCATTATCTTTATATTTTAAACTGTTTATAGTCGTTTCTAGGTGCGAGATGTTACAATATATCCCCCTTGGGAATATTAATCCTCGAATGAGCTTTATTTTACTAAGCTAAGGGCTGTAATATCAAGTTCAACACTCAACAAGTAAAAAAAGCAAGTAACAGCATGCATACTCGTACTTTAGCTAGTACTAAGAAGAGAATTAGTACCTTGATCTGCGTTTTCTCCGGATTCAAAGAGATGTGGATATCTCTTCTTCATATCCTCTTCAGCTTCCCAAGTAGCTTCTTCAATAAATTGGTTCCTCCAAAGGACTTTGACTGATGCGACTTCCGTTGTTCTCAACTTGCGAACTTGCCTATCTAAAATCTGAACCGGAATCTCCTCATAAGAAAAGTTATCCTTAATCCCAACATTTTCAGTTGGTATAATCAATGAAGGATCTCCCATGCACTTCCTCAACATGGAGATGTGAAACACCGAATGAACTGCTGCTAACTCTTGAGGTAGCTCCAACTCATAAGCTACATTACCAATTCTCTTGACTATGCGATAAGGTCCAATATACTGGGGAGTAAGTTTCCCCTTCTTACCAAACCTCATGACACCCTTCATGGGTGAAACCTTCAAGTAAGCCCAATTCTCTACTTCGAACTCTAATGGCCTTCTTTAAATATATGTGTAGGATTTTGGATGACTCTGCGTCATTTTCAACCTCTCCTGAATCACCTACACCTTCTCCATGGCTTGGTGAACTAAATCTGGTCTTATCAACCATGATTCACCAACTTCAAACCATCCAATCTTCTCCCATAAAGAGATTCATAAGGAGCCATTTGGATGCTAGAGTAGTAACTGTTGTTGTAAGCAAACTCGATGAGAGGTAGGTGGTCATCCCAATTCCCTTTGAAATCAATCATACAAGCCCTCAGCATATCTTCTAAAGTCTGAATAGTGCGCACTGCTTGCCCATCAGTCTGAAGATGAAAGATAGTACTTACGTTCACCTTCGAACCCAAGCCTTTCTGAAAAGACTTCCAGAACTGTGCAGTAAATTATGCACCTCTATCTGAAATAATGGAGATTGGGACTCCACGAAGTCTTACCACCTCCTGAATATATAACCTGGCATAATCTTCTGATGAATAGGTAGTCTTTACCGACAAAAAGTGGGTTGATTTCGTCATTTTATCGACAATCACCCAAATAGAATCATGCTGCCTGTGAGACCTTGGTAGACCTGTGATGAAGTCCTTATTAATCATCTCCCACTTCCATTCGGGAAGTTCTATATTCTGCGCCAAACCACCGGGCCTTTGGTGCTCAACTTTCACTTGTTGGCAATTTGGACACTTAGCGACAAATTCCGCAATATCCTTCCTCATACCATTCCACCAATATACCTCTCTCAAATCATGATACATTTTGGTGGAACCCGGTTGAATGGAATATCTGGAGCTATGATCTTCCTCCATGATCCTCTTTTGGAGTCCATCCACCATAGGTACACACAATCTATCTTGATATCTCAATACACCATCTCCCCCTTGCTCGTAAGCTAATAGTCTCTGCTTTTGAACATTTGCCTTCAAGTTAAGAAATATAGGGTCTTGGTCCTACTTTTCCTTCACCTATGACACTAGTGATGATTCAGCCCCGTTCGTCACCATTATTCCTCCTTCTGTGGAATACATAAGTCTGACTCCCAGACGTGCAAGTCTGTGCACATCTTTTGCTAACTCTCTCTTTTCTTCTCCAACATGGGCATTACTACCCATAGACATCTTGCTCAAGGCATCAACAATCACATTAGCCTTACCTAGGTGGTAAAGAATACTAATGTCATAATCCTTCAGCAACTCTAACCACCTCCTTTGTCTGAGATTCAGTTCTTTCTGAGTGAACACATATTGTAAGCTCTTGTGATAGGTGAATACATCAACATGAACACCATACAAATAATGACGCCACATCTTCAAAGCAAAGACTACCGCAGCCAACTCTAAGTCATGGGTTGGATAGTTCTTCTCATGAACGTTCAGCTGTCTGGAAGCATAAGCTATCACATTGTCATTCTGCATTAGAACACAACCCAAGACAACTCTAGATGCATCATAATACACCACAAAACCTTGAGTACCTTCTAGTAAGGTCAACATTGGGGCAGTAGTCAACCTCTTCTTCAATTCCTGAAAGCTTTTCTCACATGCTTCAGACCATTGAAACTTCATTGTTTTCTGAGTCAACTTCGTCAGAGGAGACATAATGGATGAGAAACCCTCTATAAATCTTCTGTGGTATCCAGCTAAACCCAAGAAACTCCTAATATCAGTTGGACATGTGGGTCTAGGCCAATTCTGCACTGCCTAAATCTTCTGAGTATCAACTTTAATTTCCTCTCCAGACACAATATGGGCTAAGAATGCCACATACTCAAGCCAAAACTCACACTTAGAGAACTTGGCATACAACTCCTTATTTTTCAAAGTCTGAAGAACTATTCTGATATGACTAGCATGATCTTCTTCATTCCTTGAATAGATTAGTATGTCATCAATGAAGACGATAACAAACATATCTAAATAGGGTTTGAAGACACTATTCATAAGGTCCATGAACACTGCTGGTGCATTAGTTAAATTGAACGACATGACCAAAAACTCATAATGACCATAACGGGTTCTAAATGACGTCTTGGGAATATCACATTCCCTTACTTTCAACTGGTGGTAGCCTGATTTGAGGTCAATTTTTGAAAAATAGGTGGCACCCTCAAGTTAATCACATAAATCTTCTATCCTTGGAAGAGGATACTTATTCTTGATGGTAACCTTGTTCAATTAACGGTAATCTATACATATCCTCAAACAAGACCGGAGCTCCCCAAGGTGAGACACTTGGTCGAATGGAGCACTTATCTAATAAATCTTTCAACTTCTCTTTCAACTCTTTCAACTCAGCAGGTGCCATTCTGTATGGAGGAATAGAGATAGGATGAGTATCTGGAGTAAGATCTATACCAAAGTCTATCTCTCTCTCAGGAGGGACTCCGGGAAGATCATCTGGAAAGACTTCTGGAAACTCTTTTACTACTCGAACTAACTGAATAAGAGCTATCTCAGCACTTGAGTCATTAACTCGGACTAACTGATAGACACACCCCTTAGAAATTAACTTCCTTGCCTGAAGGTATGAAATGAAACAACCCTTAGCCACTGATGAACTACTTTTCCACTCTAAGACTGGCTCATTTGGAAACTGAAACTTGACTACTCGAGTTTTAAAATCAACCAAGGCATAACAGGCATGAAGCCAATCCATACCAACAATGATATCAAAGTCTACCATGTCTATCTCAATCAAATCAGCCATGGTACTCTTGTGATTGACGGAAATGGGACAATTACGATAGACCCTCTCTGCTAGAATAGACTCACCAACATGTGTGGAAATACTGAATGGTTTATTAATTTGCTCAGGAATAACATCAAAGCTCATAGCAACATAAGGAGTTACAAAAGATAAACTCGCTCCTGGATCTAGCAAGGCATAAAAAGTAAAGTCAAAGACTTAAATCATACCAGTCACAACATCTGGTGAATCCTCTTGCTTTTGGCGACTGCTGATAGCATACAAGCGGTTTGTCCCTCCGCTAGTACCAGAAGTAGCTCCTCTAGCTGCAGCCATGTCTGGTGGAGCAACTGAATCAGACTGGGCTCTATTACCCCCATTACCCTTCCTGTTCATTGGACACTCTTGCATGAAATGTCCACTCTTACCACACTTGAAACAACCAGTGGAGCCTTCACGACAAATACCTGAATGGTTCCTACCACACTCAGCTCAGGACGGAGGCTTACTACCCCCTTGTGCCACACTACCCTGTTAATAGGTAGGTTTAACTCTGGAATTTTGACCATAGTACTCACTTTTGTTCTTAGGTGCAGGTGCACTAGCAGATGATGGAGCAGGTCCCTTTTGTTTCTGTTGGAAAGACGACCGGTTTGCATTACTCTACTTCTGCCCGGACTCATTACCTGTCTTAGCTCTCTTGTTCTTGAACTTCTCTCTATCCCTCAGCTTCTCTTCCTCTACCTGCTGCACATAGACCATCAACCTCGAGATATCTATGTCCCCAATAAGCATTGTTGCCAGCACTCGGAGACCATTGCTGGCCCTAAGCGAAGCCTTGTCCTGGCTACATAACTCAACGAAAGACTTAACTCAGCACAGTATAAGATCATAAACAACATAAATGATAATAAACTGGCCAAAATGGCACTTAAGTCATTAAACAACATCTGAAGGATAAAGAAGGACATCTGCTTTAATAACTATCTGACTGTCTATGAAGCCTCTAAAATACTGAGATGGATGTTGGGACAAACCCCACAACATCCTAATAAATGAAAAACTGAAAGAGAATAAAAGAGTCCTCCTGAATGCAAGGAGGCTCACCACTGACTCTGAGTTGCTCAACTGGATCAATGAGGCGTTGGATGCTGATCCTGGTTGCCTAAATCTGCATCATAAGACGATGCAGGTCAACTAGCATCAGTACATTGAATGTACGAGTAGGTGAGTTGGAATGCTAAGCAACATAGGCTAGAAGGAAATCTGAAAGAAACTGAATAACTTACCTGGCTCAACTCAATTAAACCTGACTGACTCATTTCAATATAAAGCAATTTTAAACAAGTGCAATATAAAGAAAAACTGGTTTAAAACATGCTATAAACTCTGTGTGTATGCAAAGATACAATAAATATGAGATGTATGTAGAAATACAAATGAACTGATGTATATAAAAATACAATAACTGTTGTGGGAGTTTCTCTAATCGACAACTATCACATAAGAGCTATAGTGATGATACAGCGATCAACCTCACGTTGCCAGAGCATCCTATACCCGGCCAAAGGTATAGAACCTGAACTGCCTAATGGATCCACTAGTCTAATTTAAAAAGGATTCATCTTAAAAGTATGAACCTCTTCTACCCATGATGGCTACATGGTTCTATAGGGGCTGTGGGTTCTTTGAACGCTCCCCCAATTCGGTGCTCAATACTACTCCCAAAAATGTATTGGCTCTTATGTTATTAAAAACATATTTCTTTCTGCTAATTTGAGATAATTGCTCAAAAACTTAGCTCAAAGGCTATCTTGAAAATCTTAGTTTCCTCTCTTGTTTCATTAGAAGACGATTACTCTTTTCTGAAAAGTAGCCTGAAGGTTATTTGGAAATCTCAGTTTCCAATCTTGTTTAAATGTGAAAACATTTCTTTCAAACTTCTTTGGGAAAACATAGTCCCCATATATCTCTTTGAAGAAAAGAACTTCAAACCATAGCTTTACTCTTTGCTTAACTTCAAACTTAGGCCTTAAAATGACGTTAAAACATTGTTAAAGACCCTTGAAAACTTTAAGAAACTTTGCTTTGACTTGCTTCTTAACTTCTAGACTTGACT
>JAJOOS010007521.1:0-28178 GCA_029582725.1 Solanum chiquidenum
GCAAGATCTTAGATTATGGACTGATACAATAGTAACATACTAGTAGGATTTTCCTCTTTAACTTGCTGACCTGTCAGATGTAAAAATTCATGTGTCTTGCACTAGATGTATGCATGGCTAGGCTGTCATCTCGGGGTGTTGAGCGAAAGTTATTTGGACTTGTTTTCATCTGTGAAAAAAGGAGTTGAGTTCCTATTAACCCCTCTCCTCACCCAACCAAGCACCACCACTTTTTTCTGGAGAAGAAATGTTCCATCTTTCATTTGACACCTCTTAATAAGCACATTGTGCTATCTTGCATCCAGACAAGATAGCTTATTTCTATCTATAGCTGATACTCACTTTTTATTTGTGTTTATAGCTGATACTCACTTCTTTATGTATCAACAGCAACTGCCTGTGCTGGGATCATATTATGAGCTTCAAGGAAAAGGCTCACTTACTGATCTACCTTGTGTAGTTGTGGAATAGTCTTGAACTATGAATAGGTGGGTAAAATACCAGGATGTTGATGAGGAATTCACCGACACATTTCGGTCATTTGAAGGTACCCCATACCTTATCCTACTCTCGGAGTTTCTGAAGCAATGGTCTGCAGATAAAGTAGTCTTCCCTTGACCAGGAGTCAAATCCCCTGTGTGTAACGAAGGATCTTATTGTAGTAGTAGAGCATGTCATAAATATTTCAGGCTCATTTTTTTTTTTTCTTTTTTTTGCAAGTTTTCATTTTGAGGAATGTAAATACAATGCGCTGTCATAAATAGCATTTTTGGCTGATGTTGTAACACCAATTTCGTGAAGACAATGGAGAAAATAGTGTCAGTTTGTTATAATAGTGTATGCTTCTTGAATATAACTTTTCCATCCTATCTGCTGATGGTTTTTTTAATCATGAGCTTTCTTAGAGTAGATTTTGAAAATCAGCCAGAGTAAACATCCATTTTGGAACATTAATAAATCTGTTGAAGTCTAACAGATTGGGGGTGGGGGGGATAGAGAGAACTCAGCTTTCAACAGAATATTTCTGCATAATTAAAACTTCTTGCTTACGTGATTACAGTTCCATTGGAGTGAATACAAGGTTAAGTTTGAGCTTAACTCTTGTCATATGAAGGCAGGGATCAGGCTGCTTACAAGCTTCTGCTTTTGCATCATCTTCTTCCACTAGTTCTGGGCAGTATGTGTCAAGCTGTATGTGGAAGTTATACATGAGTTGTTTATACCTGGTAGCTGATAATTTTGGGGTTCTCTGGAGATTAGTGTAGTTGACATAGTGAAGTCCAAATCTTAGCTTATATCCATTTAGCCACTCAAAGTTGTCAAGAAGGGACCAAACAAAGTACCCCCTCACGTCTGCACCTTCCCTGATTGCATTTGCCAGTGAATTTAAGTTGCTATGCAAATAGTTCACTCTATGAATATCATTCAAGGTGTCCGTTAGTGAAGGATTGAGATTATCATTCTCAGAAACGCCTGCAACATAGTCGACTGTGTCAATAGTTGCATCCCAACAAATCAAAATGCATCTCGTTCAAGTTATTAGTTGATAAACTGCATCTCGCTTAGCTTCAAAATGACAGAATGTGAAATTCCTTTTCTTCTTACCATTTTCAGTGATAACCAGTGGAGTATTATTGAATCTGTCCCTCATGTACATCACAATTTTTTTTCATCCCTTGTGGGTACAGAAAGATCCATGGAGCACCAGTCTGATTCATTTAAAGTTGGGGGAAAAAATAAAAATTCAGCAATGTGGAAAGTGCTTGCAATGGTTTGATAGAGTGGGTTAAAAGATGAGAAAACATACTGGTTGGCCAATGTAGACACCGTCTTTTTCTGTTGTAGCTAAATAGGAACCCTCTGACCAAGTGTTTCCATGTTCACAGTCAGAATATAAGCAATCTTTGATATATTTAGCCGTATAGTAATTGATGCCAATGAAATCTAGGCCATAACTCAACTTGCCCAAATCATTCTTTGAAAAGTCTGGCAGATTAGATCCCAGAATTTGTACCATTTCTTTGGGATATCTTCCTAATATAATAGGGTCTAAAAACCTGCATAGTAAAAAAATAACATTTTTCCCTCTCTTTCTGATGCACAAGAAACCAGATTGTAGTACTGAACTACTGATGAGGAAAGGTTACCAGTTGACGTAGAATGACCGAGCTCTCTCAGCTGCAGCTATGTCTTCTGAGGAATTGCTAAATGGTTCATACCATTGGGTATCCAAAGAAATTCCAATCATTCCTCCTTGTCTTTTCTGAAAACCAGCATAAAATAGACTGATGCTTGTATGGTCTTCTAATGAACTTCTACAATAATCTTGTGGTGCTAAATCAAAGCTATGTCAAATGTACTAAATTGTCCTTTAATCTTGTGGCCTTAAGCATGTCACGTGGAAAGCTGAAATTAAAATGTTACCAAAAAAGGAAAGAGAGAATTGTTTTTGAAACCGGCTAAAAAAGAAAGGAGGTCATTCTTTTTAAAACAGAGAGAGTACTATATTTATTTTGATTGTTACTTAAATTTTATCGTACCGTATTGCATTATTTTAAATTATTGTTAGGTAATGACCAAAAATATCATTTTGTGTAATGATTAATTTGGTGTGATTGCGTCGTTACCTTCATATTTACTTCTCATTTTAATTTGTCTTTACTTTTATTAAATTATTTTATTTTATTCTTGGCTACCTTTTTTGATAAGGATGCCAATTGGAGATGAAACCAATTGAAATCAAATGCAGAATTAAACAACACAAAAGTAAGATAGACTAGAAATAAGAGATGAGAAGAGAAGAAAGAAAGGATAATTGAATAAACAATCAACCAAGGAAGAAGAGAAACTTGAATTCGAAAAGAAACAACTCAAATTGAAAACCACAAATGAGCAATCTCAAGTGAACTCAAGGTTAAGAAATCCTAAATCAACAACAGGAATCCACCCATCACTAATCTAGATTAAGCTACAATAAGCTAGACTAACCTAAAGGGATTCCACCCTTAAACTACACTCTTGAAAGAGTTTGTTCATTTAACATTCAAAATCCATATATTTTAAGTCTTCCAAAATAAAAGAGACTACAATTTATACTAATAAAATAAAGAAGACTACTATTTACAATTTTACCCTTAATGAGATAAATGCCTTGTTTAATTGTCTTCTTTTGTGAATTCTTGAAATTATGAGATATTCTTCTTTCTCTCCACTTTGATGGACCTTCCACACATTATATGTCGTTACATTGTGTCCATCAAGCTCCTCTAAAGCTTTTACGTGATCCATGCTATCCATGTCGTTGTCATTTTTATAGTAGAGTTATCTTTGTTATAAGAGAAAAGATATAAAGTCACCATTAAAGTTGTCCCAAATTTCAAAAAGACACCTTAACTTAGTAATTGTCCTATTACCCCCACTATAGTTTTTAATATCTTTGTAAAAGAGTCATTTTGACCCATTTCCTTTCCCGGGTTGTAAACATGCACAACATGCACGTGAAGCAGTGTTTTCACTGTGAATAACCAATTTAAAAGTGACACTTGTCACTTGTTTTCTTTATTAATCAATTATTTCTTCCTTTTCATCATCTTCCCCTAAAAGAAAGCTCAAAAAAGAGTCGTTGGTGCCTCTCTTGACGGACGATTCCATCATCAACTTTGGTACTCTCTTTCACGAATTCATCATCATTCCCAAGCTTAATAAGGTAGGAGTTTGTTTTCTCTTTTAATTTCCCAATAGAAAATGTTAATTTGAAGTCTTTCAAGGTTTAATATCTTCTTAGTTTCATTTAGTTTTGAGTAATGATGATGTTCTTGTGATTAGGTTTTGAAGAAAAATGTCACATGCAATGTTTGAAATCAACACAATATTTGAAATCACCACAATCGTTTGGATTGGGAGACAAAGAGACTCTGGAAAGTTGAGAAATAACAAAAGATGAAAACTTTTTTATTTTTGAAATGAATCGGGTCGTAGCGTGGGTCACGCGCATTGTTCCAGGTGAGGAAATGGGTCAAAATGACCCTTTTACAAAGATATTTAAAATTTTAGTGGGGTAATAGGACGGTTGTAAAGTTAAGGTGTCTTTTTGAAAATTCGGGACATCTTCAATGATGACTTTATGTCTTTTCTCTTATTATAATTTAATCATACAAATTATTGATGTGTAACATTATATAACAACAAAAAACAATACAATATATTTAAATATTGTTTTCATTAAAATCATGCAATACAACATAATATAATATGATACATAACCATCCGAGCATAGTGTAAAGGTGTAAGCAAAAATATCCTTTTTTGCTTCAATTACTCAGGTAGAAATTGGGGAGCTACTCCCTCCTATCCATTTTACTTGTCCTGGTTGAGAAAAAACAATTGATCTAAAATATGTTCTTCATTTTATTTTAATTATCGTTAGTTTTAATTTAAAATACTCTTTATCATTCCATTGTAATCATCACTTTGTTTAAGAAATTATCATTATAAAAATTCAAGACTAAATTGTACTCTTAGCATTAAGGAAATAGCTTCCTTTTTTTTTAAAAAAAAAAGTTCAATTTCGAAAATGATACTCCCTTGTTTCAATTCTAAATTGTGTTGGTGTATGGTTTATCAAGCTTTGTGTTGTTGGAAGCCTTTTGCTTTGAATTTTACAACACTAGTGACTAAAAATATCAAAATGGACACAAAAAATATTACTACTAGGTGAATGGTCCATGCATGTATATCAATTTATTATTTTCTGCTTTCTCATCAATAAATCAGGATAATAAGATTGTTATACTCAACTTTCAATATAGTATTTCTGCATAATTAATATAGATCTTGTTTACATGATAACATTTCCATTGGAGTGAATACAAGATTAGGCTTGTGCTCAACTCTTGCAACATGAAGGCAAGGATCAGGTTGAACACCTATTTGTTTGATTGCACAATAAACTGCCTTCTAACAACAGACACCGAAATGAAAATAATCTTTACAAGCCTCCGCTTTTCATCATATCTTCTCCCACTAGTTCTGGGCAGTATTTGTTTCAAGCTGTATGTTGAAGTTATACATGAGTTGTTTATACATGGTAGCTGATAATTTTGGGGTTCTCTGAAGATTAGTATAGTTGACATAGTGAAGTCCAAATCTTAGCTTATATCCATCTAGCCACTCAAAGTTGTCGAGAAGGGACCAAACAAAGTACCCCCTCACATCTGCACCTTCCGTGATTGCATTTGCCAATGAATTTAAGTAGCTATGCATATAGTTCACTCTATGAATATCGTTCAAGGTGTCCGTTATTGAAGGATTCAGATTATCATTCTCAGCAATGCCTGCAACATTGCCAGTTGTGTCAGTGGATGCATCCAACAGATCCAAATGCATCTTGTTCAGGTTATTAGTTGATAAATTAAACTATATCTCGCTTTTAAATGAAAAAAATGTTTCTTACCATTTTCGGTGATAACCATTGGAGTATTGTTGAATCTGTCCTTCATGTACATCACAATTTTTTTCATCCCTTGAGGGTACAGAAAGAGCCATCCCACTTCAGTCTGATTCATTTAAAGTAGTGGAAAGTAAATAAAATTCAGCAATGCACAAAGTGCCAGTAATAGTTTGGCAGAGTGGAGGGTTAGAAGATGAGGAATGCTCAAATATTAACGAGGAGAAAACATACAGGCTGACCTATGTAGACACCGTCTTTTTGTGTAGTAGCTAAATAGGAACCTTCTGACCAAGTTTTTCCATGTTCACAGGCAGAATATAAGCAATCTTTGATATATTTAGCCGTATAGTAATTGATGCCAATGAAATCTAGGCCATAACTCAACTTGCCCAAATCATTCTTTGAAAAGTCTGGCAGATTAGATCCCAGAATTTGTACCATTTCTTTGGGATATCTTCCTAATATAATAGGGTCTAAGAACCTGCATAGGGGTACTTATTAAAAAAAAAAAACATTCTTTTCCTCTCTTTCTGATGCACAAGAAACCAAATTGTAGTACTGAACTACTGATAAGGAAAGGTTACCAGTTGACGTAGAATGACCGAGCTCTCTCAGTTGCAGCTATGTCTTCTGAGGAATTGCTAAATGGTTCATACCATTGGGTATCCAAAGAAATTCCAATCATTCCTCCTTGTCTTTTCTGAAAAGCAGCATAAAATGGACTATGTTACTGATACTTGAATTGTCTTCTAATGAACTTTTACAATATACCATTTGATAAATAGAGGGAAGAAGCAGTTTCCAAGCATAAATTTTCGAGCTTTAGTCTTCTACGTAAACCATTTTCCTGTTTTACTCCTTCAAAATTCACCTTCATGTCATTTACAAGCTAGAAGATAGCATTGCACTAAATTAGAATCCATTTGGATTAATATTTCAAGATCATGCCATATTGAGAGTTGACATGGCGATGAGGAATAAGGGCATAGAGACATTGAAAGAACCTGATATCTGGTGCGGTAAATGCCAGCAGCAGCTGCATGAGACAGGATCATATTGTGAGCTGCGATGAAAGGCTCCCTTTCTGAATTACCAGCACTACAAGTCCCAAATACACCGGAGCATCGAGCTGGAGGGTAAGTTCCCTCTCTATAGCCACGAACAGCCATGAGGTTAGGCTCATTGATGGTTGTCCAGTATTTGACCCTGTCCCCAAAATATTTGAAGCATATGTCTGCATAGTAGCTGAAATCATCCCTGAGACACAAGACAAGTTAACTTGTTCATCGATACAGCTTTTTGATGGAATCTACAACTACCTTAAAGTGTAAGATGGGACCAGTTACTTACTGTATTCGTGAACTTAGCCAACCACCATATCTTTCCTCAAGTTCTTGTGGTATGTCATAATGTGTTAGTGTGATAAGCGGTTGGATCCCTGAATTCAGAATGCATAAAGAAGTCGTCTGAGCCCAAAAATTTACTTTTTTTTGCTTCATTTTGGATTTATCTATAGCTTAAAACTGTTAGCAAGTGAAGCAGAACCGACCTTTCTGTAGGAGTGCATCAATAAGCTTACTATAGTGCTCAATTCCAGCCATATTAACATCTCCGAATGTCCCCTCTGAGTCAAATTAACAACCGACAAAGAAAAATATTGTTCAATGGAAATGACAAGGAGTATTTGCTGAAAATGAAGGGAAGAAACTAGTGACAGTTATAACATACTGGGCAGAATTCTTGCCCACGAGATAGAGAAACGATAGCCATTAACACCCATATCTTCCATGAGCTTAACGTCCTCCTGTTTTATTTTATTACCAAACATCAGAATTCTTCAATTCCATGCTTTACACATCTACGTTCTTGCTAATACACTGCATTGATCTAACATTCATTCATTTCTGAGACACCTCAAAGTCAAAGTTACACATTGTTCAAGCATAAGTACTTCCTATCTAATTTATTAGTATTGTGTTAACAGCAGTTTATTGTTGATTTTCAGTAGGCCAAAACATTTTTTGCAGCAACCATCTAATTAATCTCAATGTACCTCACTATAGATCCCATATCAACAGGATAAAACATGCAAGAATGTGTTAGCCTTGTGAAATGGCCTTAAAATGATAAGAAGCCACTATACTATATGACTGGGAATCCAGCAATCACATATTTGTTGATTTATCCACAACTTTATTCTGGTTGGGGGACAGCAAACAAAGGACCACTATTATCTCACATGTCACAATGAAGTAATCCTTATAGAGGTATAACAAACTCATATATATAAAATGTCAAATGGTCTCTTATTAGTTACTTATTTTTGTAAACAAACAACTTATTGTTATAAATTATGCCACACATATTTGACAAATCAAACAATTAATAAAAAATAATCACATCATAACTTATTTCAAACCAAACGACCCACTTGTCATACAAGTATGTCCTACTCGTACATATTATTGACCAAACAATAATTAACCTACTCTTTCACTAAAAAAATATCTTCTTTTCCTTAGCTGTAAAAAGAAAAGAAAAAGAGTTGTGAATTGTGATCCTATAAACAACAATGTCTGCAGAAATCTCAATTGATAAATTAGGTTTACCAAATAACGATTGTAGTGATCAACAGCAACATCTCCATTGCTTCCATCCTTAATATGACCTGCAACAACACTAACCAAAATTAATAAATTGTTTTAAAAAATCGATTAAAAGATATTGAGATTCATTAATTTTATGAGCTCACCAGCTTCATGAGTAAAAACATCCCAATTGTTGAGACCTTTTCCATCACTGAGAATAGCTCCTTCATACTGCGAAAAAAAGTTGTACTCAAAACAACATTTCACCCAACAAAAAAAAAAGTGTAGGAAGTACCTGGTAACAAGAAGAGGATGTTCCAAACAAGAAATTGCTTGAAGATGAAACTTGATTAGGAAGAATATTAAGGATATCTGTTTGATGACATGATGATTCTATGAAATTGAAACTACAAAACAACATGTAAATTGCTATTTGATAAAACATTGCAGGAAGCATAGAGGAAAAATAGAGAAAAGTGGTAGCTAGTATTTCTCTTTCAAGCTCAGAGAAATAGGCATAAAGAATGAATAATAGCACGCTTTTATTAATAGAAAACAAAAAATGTACTTTATACGGGTTACTTGTCTAAACAGATGAGCGAATATCTTTTTTTACACAAACGAGAATTGTGATGGAGTGGTAAGTATTTCTTTATTCTTAATCAAGAGGTCTCGGGTTTGAGCTCCTTGTCATAGACACTCATATACATGAAATCAATAAGATAAATATTTTCACCTTGGACATGTTTGCTTTCAATAAGTAAATTATAAAGAAACTTTGATGAAAACACATATATGATCTTTAAAATTGTTTATAAAAATAATACAATGTATTAAGTATGTATAATAATAAAATATATGTATATAAGTTATCGGCTCGGTTCGGTTATTTCTTCGGTTTTTTTGAACAAAATCATAAGCAAACCAAATACTATCGGTTTTTTAAAATCTAAAACCAAACCAAACCCAAATAGAATTGATTTATTTTATTGATTTGGTTATATTTTTATCCAAATCGTGAACACCCCTAATTGTGAATGTCTATTATGTGAAATCCTTGGAAGAAAAGCAAAAAAAAACTAATTAAAGACTAAATCAATTTTTCCATATAAATAAAGGGTTTTCCTGCATTATAATTCATATGTGAATTTCATTAAGAATAGCTCTTTTTTTAAATGTTCAAATCTAAAAAATAATACTCGATGCGTTTCAATTGTAAGTTTTGTTGGTATGTATGGTTTATCAAGCTTTGTGCTGGAAGCCTTTTGCTTTGAATTATATAGCATTAATGACTAATTATCAAATGGACACAAAAATAATTACTAGGTCAATTATATTGTCCATGCATGTATATCAGTTTACAATTTTCTGCTTTGTCACATCTGAGTCATTAATCAATCAGGATGATAAGATTTTTATAAGCTGAAAAAAGGGCATTCGTTTGTGTGTTGCAATTGTCTTCCTTTTTTTTTGGG
Source organism: Solanum chiquidenum (assembly GCA_029582725.1). Taxonomy (NCBI): domain Eukaryota; kingdom Viridiplantae; phylum Streptophyta; class Magnoliopsida; order Solanales; family Solanaceae; genus Solanum; species Solanum chiquidenum. Next base: position 9,513 of record JAJOOS010007521.1, read on the forward strand.
GAGGGGTAGGTGTTTGCAACAAATTTTAAAGTGATAAAAAATAAATTGCAATCACAATAAAATAAAAAGAAACATAAGTTTATTGATAAATAGTAGGTACATTTTTATTCCTTCCTTGATTCTAATCTTTTAAGATTTATCCATGATTCGAGGGTGGTTAGTGGAGTATTTCTCGAATTAGGATGATTTAGATTTGACCTCTATATGAATATTTCATCTATTTGCGGAATATTCAAGATGCCTTTTAAGGGAATTTAGTACCCTTTATATAGGCATGAACTAGGGTTTAGAGATGAGTAGCCTCCAAGAATTCTAATTGAAACTGAACACACCTTCTAGAGTCTCAATTCGAATTGAACACGTCTTGTTGAGTCCCACAAAAATTCAATGTCTACAAATGCCCCCTGCTTCAAGGCTTGTTCGAGTGTAGACTCGATGAAACTCAAAGACGAGGCTTGAAGTACTCATTCTTCCACCTTTGCAGCTTCAGATTTTCATATTTGATTTATGAGAGAAGAGATGAAGGGCAGATTTGGTCCCACTGGCGTGCCAATTTGTTTGCAACAAATTTTAAAGTGACAAAAAATAAATTGCAATCACAATAAAATAAGAAGAAACATAATTTTATTCATTAATGCGGGTACAATTCTGTTTCTCTCTTAATTCAACTCTCCTAAGATTTATCCATAATTCGAGGGCCGTTAGTGGCGTATTTTTCGAACTAAAGATGATTTAGATTTGACCTCTATATGAATATTCCATCAATTTGCGGAATATTTGAGATTTCGACCTCTTTATGAAATTTTTGAGATTTTGATCTCTTTACAAAATTTTCGAGATGCCTTTTAAGGGAATTTAGTACCCTTTATATAGGCATGAATTGGGGTTTAGAATTGAGTAATCTCCAAGAATTCTAAATGAAAATGAACACACCTTGAACACATCTTGTAGAGTCCCACAAAATTTTATTTGGGATTTGATACTCAAATTAATTTAAATTTATATTGGATAAGGTTCATCCAGGTGTTTCCCTATTAAAATATTCATACACAAAACTTGAATGAGAAATTAATTCATGAGATGTATCACCAATCGCTTATACTTTTCAAAACTTTCTTATTAGTACTTTAATGTGGTGTTATTGTAATATTTATATGCATACACAATCCTCACATGCGTTTATGAAATGGTTAAAACTTAAATGTGAGGGTGCAATAGAAACAAAAAGAAAAAGAAAAAAAGGAAATGGATATAATTGTACCTACCGACTGAAAGGTCGTTTTTTTTTTTAAAGAAATAAGGTTTATGTATATCACTATTTTTTTTTATCTTTCTCATGAGCTTATACTGAATATATTATTATTACTATATTGTTATTGCATTCAATATCCAAGTTAAACTCGATTGATTCGAATTCACATCCAAACATTTTATTTTGAGGATAAAATATTTTTGGTTTTATTTTTAAAAGTCAAAATATAAAAGGATGAAGCTTCAGTAAAAACAATTTTTATTATTTTATCACAATTTTTTCACGGTTAAATAGATTTCTTTGTTTTGCTTAAAAGATTATGTTGAAATTTGTAAATAAAATGATTATGACATGTAAATTAAATAGCTTATAATTATAGGGATCTCAACAAGTCAAATACTAATCAATCGTTAAATTAAAAAGATAAGAATAATAATTCTGTTTTTTTATGAATTATTTTGTTCTGCATTTCGACATAAGTAGTACTTTATCTTAAAATTGTTTTATATCAATTTGTAAAATATTTTTTTCAATCACATTTCACCAACCTAACGACATACATTGTCCAAGCATGTAAAATCAAAGAGTCGAATAAAAAGTGCTCATAATTGATTGGTGAAGTTGTGAGTTCCCCCAATTAGGTGGAACAAGCAACTAATCACTTGCCTTTAGGTTTGGTTAGGTATAAAGTAGCATTTCTTGTCCATTTATATCACACAAGAAAATAACTTAATTATAAAATTTTCTCTTTATTATTAGTGAAATAAAATCATTATTTTAAATTATAAATTTCAATTCTTTTTATATCTAATCAAATAATATAGACAATAGTATTCACAATGTAGTCGTTTAGAAAATTTTGTTTATGGAGAAATTTTCTCCAAATATATTTATACTATTTTTAATATTAGTTTAAAAAATAACAATCAAATAATATCATATAAATTAAAACGGAGAAAATATTTTGTGCCAAATTGTGATTAACTAACTAGTGGACAACTTCATTCCCCATCTCCAAAAGTTGACTTTGCAACACACTTGTGGACTGTGGTACTTCCTTTGTGCCTAATTGTCTGTCATTTTGCATATTTTCAACAATGAAATTGTGGAGTACCAAACTTTGATTAACATCTCCTTAGCAAATTCTATTATTCCCCTCTATTACAATTTATGGTTTAATCCCTTTCTATGTTGTTTAAAAAAAAATTATTTTTATTTTTATAAATTTGTTATCATAAACATTTTATAATGTATTTAATTAGCTATAAAAGCTTCTCACTAAGAATAAAATATGAAATATAAGTTAAAGTATTTCTAAATTTTAAAAGTTTCCACTAAAATTAGAATATAGGAGGTATTAAGTATTTGAGAAGTAAAACTATTTTTTTTACAAGTTTAATTACAAATTTGAACTTTTAATTTTTAAAAAAGATAAATTACACCTTATAGTTAACTACAAAAATAATTTACACACTTTAATTTTAGAGGCTATCTAGCCCCTTCCCTTTGTTTTCTTTTTAGTGGATATGTGATATGAAATTATAATTTTAAATGATAATTTAAATTTATAATTCAAAATCATAATTTCATATAACATCTTCAAATACAAACTTAAAAGTTTATGAATATATAAAAAAGAAAAAGAAAAGAAGTATACAATAGTAATAGATAAAAGACTATGCCATATAAAAAAGAAGAAGTGATGAGACAATCCTTCTTTTTAATAAATTCGAATTTGATGAAATTAGTCGAGCTTCAATATAAAGACATCTCCGAAAAAATAAAAGTGTACACGCAACTTGTGTATGTCGCAAGCAAAGAGAAGTCTCTTATTCTTGATTACCTGCAACACTCTTCCCATTATTCAAAATCGCGTCTTTCACCTTCTTCTTTACCGTAAGTCTTTTCTCCTTGCTCTTTTTACCTCTCTATGTATTTGGGTTCTTTACCAAAGCTTATAATTTGTTTCTTCAATTTCTTGAGATATATCTTTCCATCTACTTGATTTGGGTGTTACAAATTTTGTTTTGGGTTGTTAATTTTAGGGTAATTTTTCATCTCCTTTTTATGTAATTTAATATTTTTACTAATCCAATACATACAAACAACAATGGATGCGATTGAATCCGCAGCTAAGGGCAAGATCCGCATCTTTAGGCATATCTGTTCTAACTGGGGGGGTTTCAGCTCTATCCGTATATCATGTTTATGGAGGATTTTAGTATTTAATTAACCTATAATAATATGATCTGTGTAAGAAGGGGCTTTAGTATTTAGTAAAGTTATCTTCCCTTTTGCTCAAGGCTTTTGTTGTTCAGATATGCTTTTGAACTATGTTGTTCGGACTCTTCAAAAATGTGGATGGGTGCTTGTCGGATCCTTCGGAAGTAGTGCATTTTTGAAGTATAAGATATGGGTGGGGCATCATTATTGAAGAGTCCGATCAACATAGCTTTTGAATGGAGTGTCTTACTTATCCTTACGGCTTACTGCACTTTTTTTAAATCGAAAGCTCAGATTTTTATTGTTGCATATCCTATTTTGATGACTATTAGCTCGGGTAATGTATTTCCTTCTCTCTGGAACTGATATATAGGATTGTTCTTTCTGTTGACAGTATCAACATTAGGGTAAGAAGTGAGGATGTACAAAAACGGGAGAGGAGAGAAAGTAGAGGGGTAGAAGTGAGGAATCAGAGAGAGAGAGAGAAGAGAAAAATAAGATTGAAATATAGGAAAAGAGGTAGATCAATTCAAATCAAACATAGCAAGAAAAGGTTATATTTATTGTGTTTTGAACTCCCCAGACCTCATTTGTGGGATTACATTGAGTATGTTGTTGTTTGTTGTGTGATGAACTTTCGATAAGTTAGAATTCCCAATACATTTAAAACTTATCTCTAAAGTCTAATAAGAAGATAATTATCACGTCAATTTCATCAGAAGACCAGACTTAAATCAAATCAATTAAGAGAACACAATGATAAAGGGTACACACTAATCTAAAAATAGCTAAGCATAATCTCACAGTTAAATGATGAATATTAGTTGGAGAAAGATCTTTATCTTCAATCAGAGATAGAGTTTCAATTTTCTCAAGAGATTCGACCTTTTCAGGACTCCCTACGATATATAAGGCACTTTTATTTTGTTTGGCTGAAATGAATTTGATATAAGGCTCAAATATGACTGGGCGAATTTTTTTGTTAGTTAATTGCATATGTATGCCTTTTGCGAGGGTTGGACTGTCTATGTTACGTTGGCCTCCTTTCACTCTTTTTGTGAAGGATAAGTCTTCAACCTTGTGTCGTATTCAGAGGTAAGGTCCAGTCCCCCTTCTTGTATTTGTCTTTTGATGTATACACCCCAGATAGTCTGGTATAAAATTATAAAAAATAAATAAAATTGACACAACATTTTTTCTCTACTCATTCCCTTCTTTCGCCCCCCTTCTCCATCTTTCATTTCTCGCTAACTCTCCACTCTTATTTTTGATGAAGTCTTATTTTTCTGTCTTCCTCTCCTATTCTTCTTTCTTTCTTTCTCATTTTTTTCTGGTCTCAACCTCATTTCTGTCTTCCTCTTCTCATAAACAGAGATAATTTCATGTGGTTTGAACTCCTGTATTTTCACTTGAGATGCTTTCTGCATGTTAATCAAACTTGACCTCTTGAGGGAACTTTGAGACTAGAAACTATCGGAGAAACATATAATATCTATTGCTGGGGAGGTTATTGTCTGCCACCCATTTCTGGGATGGTAACCGTATTTGTCATCATTCGGAATACTGGGATCCCAAATAAATTTGTCTAGGATGTCTATTGAACTGGTCCTTTTACCTCACAATGGTGATCTTTTGTTCATTTAGTTTTGTAGACTGATAAATTTATTTTTAGCCATCATATCTAAGGGAAATTCTATATGTGCTGTTCTTTGAAGTTTGAACTTTTGTGCACTTTTCAAGTAAATGATTATACACTAGATCCAATTGGTAATATCTATTTCAAAATATCTGTATGGAGGTAGCGCCTATAAGTCTGATCACTGTAATTTAAAGATTTGTTAGTTGTAGATTGGCATATTGTAACATTAGGGCATAATGTTCTTGCAGTGACAAGACTAGCATCTTTGCGCGTGTCCCATCCTCTTCTCCAACCTTTTTGACAAAGGTCAAAATCTTGTTGCCAACTCCCATGGAGGTTAAGCTATGGAATGATAAGCGGGAAAGAGAAATGTATGAAAACTTTGCAGAGCTCTTTGCTATAATAAAGGCAACCGAAAAGCTCGAGAAGGCGTATGTTCGCGACATCATTTCACCAGCTGAATATGAAGCTGAATGCCAGAAGTTGATTGCTCATTTCAAAACCTTATCTTCCACATTGAAAGATACCGTACCTAGCATTGAGCAATTTCATGACACCTACAAAATGGATTGCCCTGCTGCCTTAAACCGGCTTGTGACCTCTGGGGTGCCTGCCACTGTGGAGCACCGTGCCGCCGCTGCTACGTCATCTGCATCCTCAGCTTCTGTTGTGGCTGAGTGTGTGCAGAACTTCATCACTGCCATGGACTCTTTGAAGCTGAATATGATTGCTGTAGACCAGGTCCATCCCCTTTTGTCAGATCTATCATCTTCCCTTAATAAACTTTTAATACTTCCATCTGATTTTGAGGGGAAGACAAAGATGAGAGAGTGGCTCTCAAGGCTGTCAAAAATGGGAGCTGCAGATGAGTTGACAGAACAGCAGGCCCGTCAACTCCACTTCGATCTTGAATCATCATACAATTCTTTCATGGCGGCACTGCCCTCTGCTGGAACTTAATTGCTTATTTCAGGTGATATGTCTGTACATATGTGGTTGAATTCTTGTTTTTTTCTACCAAGTTTATACTACATATGATGCTTTATTTGGTCGAAGTGCTGATTGACGAGGATTCAGAAAAGAGTCGTGTAATTTGTGGAACTTGTGTCTGGTGGTTCCATTTTATTCAACTTGAACTCAGCCCCAGACAAGATGCTTATTTGGTTTGCGTGCCTTTTCTTTTGTTACATTAATCATATTACAAGGAAATATTGAGCTGTTAGATATGATTTTGTAAATTTAAGTGGAAATTTTGATGTAAAACTAAGTTCCATGGTATTAAGTTAACTCAAGTAATATTGCATTTGTTATTTTGGTATCTTTGGCTTCCCTCATATTTTGGACTTGGGTTAAAGAAGGGTCAGGATTCATGACGATAGTGTCATTATCTTGCTAATATTCTCAACAAGAGCATTCTGGGAAATTGTTAAATTGAAAGATCTGGTGCTTCAAGTTGATTAGGCAAGTTTTGTGGCAGGTTATTCAAGTCACTCTAAGTTATTCCTTGAACGGGGATACAATTTAAACAAGGGTCTCATATGATCCTATTTGTGCAAATCACCTGCTCCACCTTAAAATTTCACCGGGGATTAGGTTCCTTTTCAACTGGTACATACCTATCCACTCTGATCTCTTTTCATTAATTTGTTTGGGATGGATGCTTTCAGCCTATCTTAGCATTAGTAAATGGATCACACATTCACACTGATGGGCTGGCCTATCCATTTTATGGCCGTCCATACAGACTTTGTATTGGGTATTTGCCTTGATTTTTTTTACCATAAACAGGTAAAGTCTCCATATTTAACTAGTGCTTTTCTTGTAGGAAAAAGTTTTGGGACTCTATAAATAGAGGCTCGTTTCTTTTAACATAGTAGTATTCACAATGTAGTCCTAGGGGCTTTGAGAGTTTTGTAATTTGTGGAACACACATCACTTGTGTGAACCTCTTTGTATTTCGAGTGAATTAGATGAGGTTATTTCACTCTATATTTTGTACTCTCATATTTATATAGTGGTTTGCTCATCTCCTTTGTGGACGTAGGTCGATTGACTGAACCACGCTCAATCTTTGTGTCTTGTGGTTGTTTCCCCGTTTGTGTTGTTACTCATGGTCTTTCAAGATTTGCGTTGTTAGTTTCTGCATAACTTCGATCCCAACACTGTGGCCCGTGAAATAACGTCCAATCTTTAAAGGCTGGCCAATATTTTTGAATGATCCATACCAGTAAAACAGTTGAAGAGCACTTGTTAAGCGATTGATTTTACATCAGTTGACTGCTTCAGTCCTTTTCGAAATAGAGTATGGGACTTCATTGTACACTCTCATAATATCGATCAGCTCAAGTATTGAATATTAGCACGCCCTTTAACTATCAATTATTGACAATTGCAGATCCGTATATCCTAACGGGTCCAGATACGTAGCTACTAAAACAGCTAGGAAGATGTGTAATGAACGAGAGTTAGTGTACCTGCAGTGCTGTCTCGGTCCCTAGCTATTTACTTTCTTTCAAAGTTAATAACTAAAAGACAGTAACATGTTAAATATTTCTGTGACCACAACAAGTACCCACAGAAAGAAGGAGATGATTAGCAACAACAAAAACCAAGTGAAAGGAGTAAGTAGTAACCAACCACCTACTATCGATTAATGCATTTGTACCCCTTTGTGTTTTATGGCATTCTGTTGGATTTGGCTGTGACATTCATTAGCTAAAAAAAGCAAGACATGAATAGCTAAAAATACATATTTAGTGGCAATTAAGCTATTGCCCGCTAATGATATTTTTGATGGAGTGTAAGTTTTACCGAGGGTAGGAAAAATCTTTACAATATTGTTTATGCATATCACTTAAATTTGTTTTAAATAGTTTATAAATGATTTTAAGTAATATCGTTATTGTAAGTGTAATAACTTTTTACACGAATAGGTAGATCTTAATTATCTATTGTTCTAAGTGATATGTCTGTTTATTTTATAATTTTTAATTAAAAAAGGATAAATATTATATAGTAAGATGTTAAAAATTAAATATTTTTAATTATTTAAAATTTAGATCTTAATACAACATCTTTTTTTTTATCCAAACCATCATCCCCTAGCTAGACATCTAGATCTTATTAATGCATATCTTAATAGTTAAATCATAAATGTGTATTCAAATTCAAAAACGTTTTAATCTTAATAAAAATAAAGGACTCCTAACTATAATTTAAATTCTATATATTAATATGAGGAAGATATGATTTACTTAAACTAAATACTTAATTAAAATGAACAACTAATTAATATCCCATGCATATTGTGTAGAGGCTACATGATTTGGTCACACAAATTGCATACTAGTAGTATCATGCAGCCCCATGAGAGCATATAAATAAATAAATAAATACGTATTTCTCTGGTCTCATCGTCGATACTGAGATATACCAGCATGGGAAGTTTATAAGTATATTATGATAAGGTGTTTAATATTTTGAGTTATGATGCTGTGTGCACAGGAAACATAATGGGAACCACCAGTGAAACTGGCTTTACTGAACAGTGGCCTCTTATACCAAAGTCTTGCACAGTTCATTTATGTGATGCAACAACTTCAATAGTCATTGCCATTAAAATTCATTATTAATACATCCTGCTAATAATGTACTAGTACTATTTCACATAATTTCTCAAATCCCACTCAACGTAGAAATATTTTTATTTTCTAATGATAGGTCTATTTTCCAGTTAGAAATGTTATAAATAAACGTAGAATATACTAAAGTAGTATAGTGATAGTGATATAATATTTTGAACAAGTTATTGATGATTTGTATTGATGGAATATATTACTGGAAATATGCAGTAACGTCCTCTTTTCGGATATGGTACAATTATAACAAAGTTTGACTTTTTCATTTTCTTTCGTAATTGTCAAACCTAATTTAAGAACATAATTCTTCTCCTGTTCTCTTCTACTTTCTTCAACATGTTCTTGTTTTTATCCCTTTCTTATCATCACTTATCGTAGGTTCGATACGAAGGAAAATAATTTTCATGAAAAATATTAGTATTTTTTTTCTTTCAATTACATAGGTAATGTCTGAGTGGTGTTGTATTAACAAAAAACGATCTCAACATAACATACATGTGTGTCAAGATATGATACTTGAGCCTAACTCAATCCTAAAAATTAGCTGAGGAAAATTTGTCCAAGTTAATATATGGAGACCAAATTCTCATCCCTCTACCGATGTAGGACTTTTGTGAAGCTACTATGGATTTTATCATCCATCAGTTCAGAAGGCCTAATAATTTTATAACCCTCTGGTATAAACTATATATACATAAAAACTCAGCTTACAAAAAAAATTAGTTTGTTCTAATGCTAGGCAATTGACACTTGTCAAGTTGTAGCAGGCCCTTAACTATCCTTGGAAGTTGATGGAAGGAATGGATCAACATGTTCAGATCAAAAAAATTTTAGTATTAATTTGTGTTAGTTACATATGAAATAAATAAATATATTATTATAAAAATATGTGTATATATGTAAGTTAGACAAATATTATAGGAGAAGGGTGAAGAATGGGTGGTGGGGATAGGGGTTATGGAAGTAAGAGGTGAAGGTGAGATGTGTTGGAGTCACCTGGAAGTAAGAAACTACTAAGTTTCTAAAAAAATATTTTTCATAACATTTGACTTATCGAATATGAGAAAATTGATAAATATTTTTTCTATACTGAATAAGCCCTTAATATTGGACTCTTGTACCTGTACGAGTTCTAAAAAATGATTTTGATCATTTGTCGACCACGTATGACAAGTTGCAAACACCATGAATCAAATTATAACACAAGCTTTTCAGAAGTCAAACTAAACTTCTTTTTAAAACATAGAGAACTTGTCCCAACAATTAACCCTTAAAGCAAAAGGGTTCAAAACAAACTAAAGCTTTGTTGCTAGCTTAGTTTTATAATATTCTTGACATGTACCAATATTGCATTGGTAAAGTCAATACCCTAAACCCTATATTAAAATTAAAAAAAAACTACATCCTTGCAGGATAGTAAAATGCTTTTTTGCCAAAAAAACTATCACCACTTGCAAGGATTTCCTTTGAGTTGCCTTCTCCACTAGCTCCTTCCCTTTAATTCATCTCACAATCTTGTAACTCTTCCCCCTCCAAGGCCACCTGCCACCTATCACAAAAAAAAAAAAAGAAAAAAAAAGCACTAACATAAGTGTTCATAACAAATACTAACTAACCATAGTAAAAGGCAATTGAAATTTGTAGCTTCAAAACAAGTCAGAGATGGATAAAAATCATTTCACTACGAGTATAATGAAAAGTTAAAAGTTGAATTAATTGTATCAGACTAAAAAGAAAGATGCATACTAGAGATAGAGAGAAACACATTGCATGTAGTATAAAATCGAATTCATAAACATGTGTAAAAGATGTTTTATATATATACCTTGGATTTCGATCATGCATTTGCAGAAGTTACAGCCCCTTTGATCTTTTCAACGGTGCATTTGATGAGACTATTAACAGTCGCAACTGAGCCAAGGGAAAGCTTTGCAGTGGGGACTGAATCAACCAATATCTGAAATGCTACAGTTAGTAGCGATCCACCAGGAGAATCGATTTCTGAATTACCTCCACCATGATGATTCATCGGTCCGTCTGGAAGAATAGCAAAACCAGATGGCAACAGAGCAACATAGTCAGGGTCACCCCCACCTAACACCACATTCATTGCAGCAATATCAACTGGAGCGTAAATAACATAAGATCCTGTTATATCAGTTGTGCTCTCTTGGAGTATCAGCATGTTACTCTGGTTAGAATTTGTTCCACCAGTCTGCAAAAATAGAAATACTTATTTGAGTATTTATTTTTTGCCAATATTAGACAAATTAAATAATGATATGATCATACATTGACACGGAGTAGAGATACACAGTTTCCTGGATCACGACCATTTGCAATGTGTGCCATTTCTTGAACAATCCCTCCATTTGAAAGAATATCCCACTGCACATATAATTAGGACACACAATAAAACAGAGCAAATTTGATGGAAGTGAAGTTAATGATTTACCTCATTTCTAGAGTTTTCATCCCGGAGAAAATCAAACACTCTCTTAGGAGAAACTGGCAGCCAAAATGATGTTGCAGCACTTAGCACAATACCAGGAGGTCTCCCTGGATCATCGATACTCTTCCTAGTCATGACTCTCACATCATCAGCACCACTTCCAGACAACGTTGTCCATATGTGAGTTGTCGATGCACCAACTCCAGCACAAAAGCTCATCACCATTCTCTCAGCAAGTTTTAGCATACTCTTTCGACCAGCTGGACAAGTGATGACTGGAAATTAGGAGAAAAAAAAACCATTAGTAATTTCGCAATTGTAGACAAACTAATTAATGGAAGAGATTTTTTTGCTATTACTTCCAACATCTCCTGTTGGGATGTTAATCGCCAATACACTTGCAAGGCGTTCACATTGTCTATCTAAAGTTGCTACCCAGCGTTTTGCTCCAAACGCAATCCCTGAATTGACAAGAGGTTTGTAGATGTCATGGACAGCTTTTTCATCCACCTCAACGTGTTCAACCCATATAACCTAGACAAATAACAATATATGTGTTACGACTTAATTAATCATCTTTCTAATAAATAAAGAGTTAGGAATGTCGATACCCTTGAGTAACCATTTGGCATTTCTCTAATTAAACAACCAGATGGCCTTCTTCTGCAACGCGGAACTGAAGTAGGGCGTAAATTGTCCAGGGAAACATCAACCACTACCCAAGTCCCTTCACCATGTTGTTTACAATATCTTACGAAATAGTTCTCCCGAGCTGGAACAAGTGGAGATGGAACTTGAAACTCTGCTGTCATCTAAAATAATTAGAACATAACAGAAAAATCCATTAGAGTATATTTCATCTGTTTAAAAAAGAATGAAAGAATTCGAACAATAAAATATTGTTGAACAATACCACTTGCAATGCTCCATTGTAATTTCCTGCGACGCCAGTTGATAAGACTTCAAGAGTCATTGCTTTTGACACTAGACCAGCAAAAACAGTTGTCCATTGGTTCTGAAATCATCACAAGAATAATTAGTTAAAAAAGTGCACAAAGCATATCCGTGTTCACACAAGGTCCGAGGAAGGTAAGGGTGGGTGCATGTAAAATTAGAAATCTTAATTACCACATCCATCAAAATCTCAACTAAATTGATATGATTCATAATAACAACAGCAGATTCTCGTGAGGCTTCAGAATTGAGTGTAGCTGGCTTAGGGCCAATGCCTCGAGGGAAAATACGAGCATATTCTTGCTCACATAAAATCTCAGAAGAGATGATGCCTGAGCTTGGCATCCATAATGGCTCTTCAGTTTGAGCCATTCTTATAAGTTCCTCCATTGCAGTAACAGCAAGCTCAATGACCACGGGCTTCTCAGCATCTGAAAGGCCCGTAACAGCAGTTCTTAGAAGGTCACCAGCAGCGTACATTTCTCCAAGCAGGCCCGATTGAGGCCCAAAAGCAAGATCCAGACCCCGAGGAGCTTCATGCGGAGGAACAGGAAGTTGATGAGAAAAGCCAAGTCCTGATTTACCAACATATTTTCCAGCTATTCCAGTTATCCTGTCAATCTGTACGATAAGAAAGGAAATTCCATAAAATAACTTTACATGCATAAAATGAATTAGTTCGTCCCATTTTATGTGATACTATTAATACTCCGTTTTAAAAAGTTCTTGCTCAGTCCTAATAAAAGTGACAATGTTTAATGTGTGCAAAGTTAAAAGTGTTTTTTCTTTTTTTGGATATTTATGGTTTAAGAATTCTATCATCTTACAAAAGGTAAAATTATAATTTCACGTCAATTAAGGATGAGGGGAAATGCTGGTTGTGGAAGAATAAATGGAGAGGTGTAAAATGGGTTGGGGGCATCACTTTATCAAAACATTAGGGTTATGTAGGATTGAGTGTCCACCCTAGACTGGCCTAACGGAGGAGGGGTATATTTAAACCGTTAAAGGCAAAATTGACCCTCCACCCCCCCCTCCTTTTAAAGATTTTTTAATCTCATGAAACATTTAAAATTACAAGTTTCATAAAGTAACTACATTTATCGGTGTACACAAGAAGAAATATTAATAACTTGAAAAATGAGGCAGGTAACAAAAGTTAAAATGATATGGTAGTTTTCAACAAGTAACACTCTTACCTCATCTCTAAGACGAGCATTTTCTATCCTCAACTGATGCTCATCAAATGACATCTCTCCAATAGCTGCTGGCCCTCCACAGTTTGGGCATGCTGCATTGCTCAAAGCTTCTTTGTACCTTATGTTCTCAGCGCGAAGCTTCTCATTTTCATTCCTCAACTGTGTGTTCTCACATCTTTCATGTTGAGCCTGCAACAACAATAAATCACAATCTAATAAAAAACTTGTGAAGCACACCTACCTTAATCATCCTATCTATATGAACTGAACGAATATGTTAATCTCATTTTTCCCAAAATGTTTGGATACATCCAATATATTAACTTCACATTAAGGCCATAAAAAGAAAAAAAAAAGTCTCACCTTCATCTGAGTACGCTTGTTCTGGAACCAAAATTTCACTTGTAATGGCTCCAACCCCAGTCTTCTTCCCAATTCCTTCCTTTGCTTGTCATCTGGATGATTGCATTCCTTGTAAAAGCTGTACAATAGACACAAAAAAACGGAACAATTGTTATATATAGTTAATTTATCTTATATAAATGTACTGTCAGTATATATAAATTACTTACGACTCCATTTCCTGAATCTGATGCTGAGTGTGGCGATGATAACGCTTCTTCTTGTTTGGAGGTTGGTTTGGTTCAGCTTGATCGTCATCACCTGAATTGGGAGCTTCCATATTCTCAGCACCAGAGTTGCTATCAAACTCTTCATCACGAATGAAGTCCAACTCGTTATCAGGTGTTCGTTGAGCTGAGGACGATATGTCGAGCAAGTGCTGGTGGCTATTAAACATCTTGATTATCACCCTTTTCTTCTTCAATTTTTTTCTCTTAAAAAGAAAAATTATCTCATCTGCAAAAAAAAGGCCCATCTTTGTGAATTACAAAACAACACACATGGTAAAGATTATATATACGGAAGCGTGGACAAAAGCAAAAGCTCAACGACATGTGTTCAAGATTATAAAAAAAAATAAAAAATCACAAACATGTACTATTGTCAAAAATGATCATTTTTAGGATGTGAAGACTTATAAATTCTACATTTTTTGTTCCAGGGTTCCTTAATTCGTCATGCCACCATGGTTTAAAAATAAAATTAGTGTAGTTGTTGTTGAGAAATAGCTCAAGATCGTATACAGATAACACAAAAAAACGTAACTAGAACAAATAGACTTACTCAAAAGACTGAACTTCTCAAGAAGACATTCTTGATGTGATTGTATAACTTCTCACTATATGATGCATATATATACACAAATAAATCTCTTCAAACCCTAAACCCACCCCCAACCCCCAACCCCCACCACACTCTCTACTTGCTTGTCTTTATGTATAGAAAACTTAAATATTTTTTACCTCATTTTATTTTGGGACGTCAAAACAAAGACGAGTTTGTTTTTATTCTATTCTTTTCTATGTCTTGATGTGACAAGGAAAATAAAATTTAATTCTTTTTGACTGTGCCAAAAGTGAAATGAGAAAAAAATTGGAATAATAACAAAACATAAAGTTGACTCAAAGTGTGAACACGGACACAAGGTCTTCTTTTTTTCTTTTCCTTTTTCAAACTTGGGTAAAACATATATATAGTGACAACTAATATATGGTAAAGTCCAAACTTCACTCCTATACCAGTCTCTCAACAATGGCATATAACAAATAGCAAATTCAACACATCATTTTTGTATGAAAAAAACAATAATTTATCTTACACAGAGATATATGCCGTATAATTTTCTGACAAAAGATGATCAACTGAGTAAACAATTCAAGAGAGGAAAAAAAAAGAGCAAGCAAGTGAATGATGGAACAGTAAGCTTACTCTCTATGAAGCCTTTGGATTGAAAAAACAACAAGTGTAGAAAATTAATCCAGATCTGGTCAAACTTTTTGGAGGCTTAAAACTTTGTGTGTGTGTTTTTTGAGGTTGTTTACATGGATGAAGAAGAAAATGATTTTTTCTTGTGAAGGGAATTAAAGGGGCTATGGAGAAGGGAAAAAAAGAGGGATTATAGGGAACAGGTGGAGAAGATGAAGGGAGTTATTATTATAGCAGAGGTTATTGAGAGGAAGAAATAGCATTAATGGGAGGTGTTAATGCTATTGTTGAGAGAGAAAATAAGAAGTTGGCAGCAACTCATCTTTGATGTTTAAATTTTCTATTATATGGACTATGGTAGAAACAACTTAATTATGACTTCAATCTAATACTCCTATTTATAGTGTGTTTTAATTTTATTTGATTTGAGTAGGATCATTATAGATTAAAAGAAGGCAAGTTGTTTAATTTGATTATTAGGATCATTATAGATTAAAAGAAGGCAAGTTGTTTAATTTGATTATTAGGATCATTATAAATTAAAAGAAGGCAAGTAGTTTGAGTAGCTAGGATCATTACAAATTCTTTCACAAGATATATTTGATGGCAACAAATTTAAACAAGGAAACTAGGTATAAGGAGTAATTGATTAACTTAATAATAGTGTGTTGATTATGAAATCTAGTTTGACTAGGATCATTATAAATTAGAAGAAGGAAATTAAAGTAGTTTGAGTATTAGGATCATGAGTAGATTACAAATTCATACTTAGAATTATTTGATGGCAACTAATTTAAACAAGGAAACTAGATATATGGATAGTAATTGATTAGCTTAACAATACTGTATTGATTTTGAAATTTAGTTTGAGTATTAGGATCATTATAAATTAAAATAAGGGAAGTAGTTTGAGTATTAGGATCATGAGTAGATTACAAATTCATACTTAGAACTATTTGATGGCAACTAATTTAAAGAAGGAAATTAGATATATATATGGAGAGTAATTGATTAACTTAACAATATTATATATATTATGATATTTAGTTTGAGTATTAGGATCATGAGTAGGATCATTATGAATTCTAACTAAGAATTATTTGATGGTAACAAATTTAAAGAAGAAAACTAGATATACCGAGAGTAATTGATTAACTTAAGAATATTGTATTGATAATGAAATTTAGTTTGAGTAGGATCATTATAAATTCTGATTAATCAGATTAGTTGATGGTAACAAATTTAAGAAGGAATCTAGATTAAGTAAAGTAAGTGATTAGCTTAACAATATTGTATTTAGTTTCAGTAGGATCATTGTAAATTCATATCATAATTACTCAATGGCAACAAATTAGAAAGAGAGTAGATAGAAGGAAAGTAAGTGATTAACTTATAGCAATATTATTGATTAAGAGATCTAGTTTGAGTGGGATCATCAACAATTTATAATTAGATTTATTTTGGTGGTAACAAATTAAAAGAAGGGAAGTTTAGATATAAGAAGAGTAAACGATTAACTTATGACAATATTATTTGATTATGAGATCTAGTTTGAGGGTCACCATAATTGATGGTAACAAGTTAAAAGAGGAAAATAGATATGCATGTCAAAGAGTCCCACGTTGGTGGTTAATAGGATGAATGATGTCCTTATATAATTTTTGGATAATTTTCCCTCATATATTATTTTTTTAGGTCGAGCTAAACTCAAATTTTATTTCTTTATAATAATGTTTTCAAAGGTAGTTTTGGTGCTCGCTCTAGGGTGAAATAATACCAAAACACCTTAAAACTTACGCATGGGACTTAACTTTGTGACGCTTATGCCCTAACTATTCGTGTATTTTAGAAATAATGTTAAAACCTTTTGAAACTTACGTGTGTAACTTAACTCTGTGATGCTTACGCCCTAACCATTCGTACATTTTAAACATGCTTAACGCTCAATGTCTAGGGCTCACCTAACCATTCTTACATAAATTATATGTCAAATTATTTAGTTAATATTGTGAAAATATCAATATCGTGACTATAACTTTTCTGGTTTAACACAATATTTTTCATTTTCTCGTCAACAAATGATATTAATTGTTACTTTCAAATAGAAAATCAAAAATAATTTTTATACACTTGCATTGTTTGATATGACACATCATATGTCAACCCAATACTAAATAAATAAATAAGTAAAAATGGATGAATGTTGTATAAAAAAAGTTACTCCTAATGCATTTTCTAATTTTCCCTGCTTACAAACTATGAACGTCTTGATGTCTTAATTATATTGGCGTTATGAATAATGAAATCATGAGTAGGACATTTTAATGAATTTTTCTTAATATTTTAACCCTGACAAATTCAGCTTTATAAATCCTCCTTTTAAGTTGTTATTATCCGAGCACATCACCAATATAAAGAAAAAGAATAAATGAAGATTTTTCTCTCATTTCTTCTTTTTATTATTCTAAAGCAAACACAAACAAAACAAAAAGAGAAAAATATATCTTTTTTTACTTTTACAATACCAAATTGGCAAGTTAATTCAGAATATAATCGTTAGGGGTTCATGATCCAATTCAGGTCGATTTTCCTTTAAAAAGAAAGACTTAATATATTGATAATATTTTAAATTTATTCGTAAATTTTATTTATATTTATTCAAACTATCATTTATTTCTATTGAGAACTTCAACACATGATAAATATTTTTATTAGATAATTTCCATCCAAATCTTTAAAAACTTTCACTTGTGTTCACAAAAATTTATTAGGCAATTAAGTTAATTATATAAAATATATTATGTCCTAATTATGGACATCAACCTCACTTGAAATAGCTATGAGAATAATTTGAACTGAATGTGCATAATATAGTACCATTTTATCATGTTTTCAGATAATCAATTGAAACAAGTTATAATTTGAATGTCCCAAATAAAATTAATTGATAAATTTCATAAAGTTATCGATATACTTAACCTAAAAGAAAATCAAAATAATCAAGTTGAGTTTTCAAATGTTGGAATCAAATCAAACCAATTAGACAAACTTTCATCACTTCATTTTCGGTTCGGCTAATTTTATCGATTTGTTCGGTTAATTTGATTTTTTGCCATATCCTTTAAAATATGTGATGATATATTATCAAGCACATATTAAATAGACTACATTCCATCATAACATTTTTTAATTAATTACTCTTTAATAAAAGGACATATATTATTAAATTATTATAGGGAAAATTACGCGTATAAGCAAACATCTACTAGTTAATTACTTAATATAGCTATAGTTTACCTTAATTATAATTCACGGCTTACTTTTAGCAATAATTACACAGCTCAGCTTTTTAGTTTTGTATAATTCGCACATTTGTATAATTCGGAATTTGTATAATATAATTTGTATAACTTTTGTATAATTCAGAATTTGTATAATATAATTTGTATAACTATTTGCACTTATGATGTTTGTAATTGTAT
>JAJOOS010007522.1:0-25022 GCA_029582725.1 Solanum chiquidenum
CTTAAGTTTTGAAGGGAAGTCATTTTCCTTAAATTTGAGGAAAATGAGTTGATTTGGAAAACATTTTCCAAAACATTTAACCCAACCAAACATGAGAAAATTGGAAAATATTTTCCGAAAAATGTTTTCCTTCATACCAAACACACCCTAAGTCATGTCTCATCCTCTAAGGTGTTTGACTAATCTTATTATTATAAGCTAGTTTAAATAGTGTATAAATATTTTTTGATTTATTTACGTGTTTGATAATATTTAAAGTGCATAAATTAAACCAAAATCAGCCATAACCATCTCTGTGACTCATTTTAATAGAAAAAATGTTTATCATAATTCTTTTATCAAAACAAATCTAGTTCCTTATTAGTTTTAATATTTTTATCCAAGCACATAACTATATATAAAATTAACCTCAACGTCTAAAATTGCTTTTTCACTACTTGATGCTTATCAATTCCTTTGGTTTCATTTGATCACCAACAAGAGTCCAATGATTATTGGACCCAAAAATATTGAGGTTCCAATAATTACAATTCTTAATAACAGGAGTTGCTCAGATAATAAATATTCTTTACGTTTTGCGAAAAATTCCCCACTACTGTCTCCCATTGGAGTCTCGGTCATATCTCAGTCCCAGTGTGGCAGGGTTCAAGTTATCAATAGAACAAAAAGCGTGGATACTACTGAGAAAATAAACTATTTTTTGTCACATCTATTTAGGTATTGTGGAGTGTACATGGAGATGATGATTCAAGGAATTAAAACACAAAATCATTTGCACAAATTTTATGTTACCAAATGTGTTGTAACCACATACACATTGATTTGACTTTCGAAGTTGCAACTTCATATATGATCTCACTTGATTAGGCATAATTCTTGGGTTATCTTTTACTCAATTATTATTCATTTACATGTGAAATTCACACAATATTGACATGTAGGAATTAATTCACACAATATTGACATGTAGGAATTAATTCACCTATTCAATTGTCAGTAATTGAGATCGTCACATCTAAATCTATCCAATATATAGGATCAACACACCACCAACTTACCAATTTACAAACATTATTAGAAAACTAAAGAGGAGCTAGGTTGTGGTGTGAATTAACGATGTAGAAAATATTTATATAATAAAATTATTTAATAGATAATGCCAGATAACTCTATTCAATAATAATAATAAAATAGTGATTGATAATCTGTTAAATTATGTCTTATGCCTAACTCACACCCCAAAAGCTAGTTCAAAGGAAAAGGATTGCCCAAGCCTTATAAGGAGTCCACCCATCTCATTAACCACCAATGTTTGTCATTCTTTAACACCCCACTTCACGCTTAGTGCTTAGCATCTGGTGCGTAGACAATTTTGATTTTGAGGGCCCCAACATCGGGTGAAATGGGCTCTGCTTTGATACTATGTTAAATTAGGTCTTAGGCCTAACTGACACTCAAAAGCTAGCTCAAAGGGAGGAGGATTGCCCAAGTCTTATAAGGAGTCCACCCATCTCATTAACCATCAATGTGGGACTTTTGTCATTCTTTAACATAATCTTTTAGAAAATAATGTTAACTAACCTATTATAATAATAAGGTTAAATTATAACTTAAGTGCTTTCCTAAATAATTTAATGAAATGGCTCGATTGTTAACATGTTTCCATAATGCTAATTAACATGACCCGTCACAACATTAGAAGAAGAACAATAGTCTTTGTTTATTATAAAAACAAACAATTATAAGTCGTGGTCCCATCATATTACAATCACAATTCATACAATTTCGTACATACATAAATTTATTTATAGTTGGGCCCTTATATGATGAAGTCGATCGTTACACAGTATCGACTAAGAGTCCATTTCCAAAAGACCTCTGGTTGCCACAATCAAGATTGTCACCAGGACTAACTCCAAGAATTCCGCAATATCTCCTGTAAAATCCAATTCGGTCCTGGACCCTGCTGTCACTTCCATGACCACATTCCAGGCCACCATTGATGATGTTTGTGATGACACCGAATCCAGGGACACGATTAGCTGCTTGGTCAGCACCAGATGGTTGCCATCTTCCGGTGATGACATCGTGGCAAGAAGGCTTTGGTGATTGAGGTGTCATCCAGAACCAGATAGCTGATTTGAATGAGATGACGGGATCTGTGGCTACTAAATCAGGATTGTTTAAAAGGTCCACTCCGATGGCTCTTCCACATGGCCCATAGTTGTAGTTGCTGTTTTTAAATATCAAAATACACGAAATTAGACATCATCATATTAATATATTTTAACTTGTTGTAACGGATAAAAAAGGCTTCTTTTGTCTAGCTCCATGACCATATAATGAAAATGATTGTTAATATATATATATGAGCTTACTGTGAAATTTGGATTGGGCCTCGTCCAAAATATTTCCTTCCAGGAGCACAAGGCCATTGACTACTTGGTGTACAGTAATCGCCCGGGCTACCTTGTTCTCTAAGGAAGCAGTAACCCCATGCGTATGGTCCATCAGGTGCTGAAGGCCATCCTCCTATATATCAATAAGTACATAATCAATTATATTAGATCTCCATTGAAAAGTTGAATTCATCAAATTCAAATCGACGTACCAGTAGTTTCATGGGAAGTTTGGGCAAGGAAAGCAGCAATTTCCCTTTTACGGGCTGTGATATCACCAGTAGTGCCAAAGCCAGGAAAAGACCCAGCAGCACTGATGAAGGCATTGTAACTATAGAAATTATTCTTTCCTTGACAAGCATTATCGTTGCGATGATTAAGCATCTGATCAAACATGGAATTTGAAATAACACCGCCTAAGTCCCCTGAAGGACCGCCAGGACACTGGCTCTGACAATCTGGACCACAATAGTCATTTGTATTACCACACCAGCCGAATTTGCTACAACAGAGTCCCGGGGCACAAAGCGCGCCTCCGGCCTGTGAACCACATTGCTCCGCCGAGGCGTTCAGCAAAAGGAGAGATAATAGTAAAGAAAAAATAGTGAATTCAGAAAGGCTCATTTTGATGTAGTAGTAAAATTAGTTGATGGGAAATAAGTTGTAAAATGAAAGGTATTTATAGTTAAGAAGAAGGAAGATGCCGTGATGGAGATCTAAGGTGAATTTGTCTATTAGTGGTTGCGACTTTGATTTGTGACAAAATGTAAGATAGTGTTGAATAAAATAGGCACAAAACACATAGTCCTCTGTCTTATCTAGAATTAAATTCAGTGGAGTACGCTGACAGGTAACATGTAGTATTTACTGGCGGCTTTTAGCTTCTTATTTTATTTTCTCGTTCGTTTTTAATTATCATATTATATTTTTGAAAAATAATTTGATTATTATTTAAAGTATTATTAGATTGCATTTATTTGATATTTTTAAAATAAAATTTTAAATATTCAAAAAGTATATAGAAAGTACTATAAATTGTCATTTGATCTAAATTAAGATAGATATATATGTCATTATAAATAATCTAATTAAATATAAAATAATAAAATTAAATATAAAAAATACTTTTTAAAATATTTACTAGAAAAATATTACGTTAATTAATATAGAAGGATCATTTCATTTTGTCTTACTCTTTTTTTAGTAAGTTGGAAAATGAATACCACTTTTTTATAAGTAATTCTTTTAATTAGATATTCTAAATAATATATATATATTTTTAGTTTAAATTTTGTTTAAAATCTTTTAAAAACTTTGTGCGGAGTTAAATTGAAATACATAAATTAAAATTAAGAGAATAATATATTTAAGTCAAATATAAAAAAAAAATGGCGGCTCTTATAATTATTCCAGATTTTTTCTTGACATGTATTTAACTAGTGTATAATATAATATATTTAAGACGTAGTTTCTGGATTTTTAGACAAAGTAATGTTAACGGCAGGTGTTTTTTAGGTTATCTTACTCCCAATGTGAAGGTATCAATTGTCATCTTTGAATTTTTTAGATATTTTTGACACGAGACAATATACTCCGTTAATTTTAATTTATTTATATTTATTTGATCTCATATGATATTTAATAAAGTAAAGAGAAAAATAATATTACTAACATTAAATTAAAATTATATAAACATATTAAATATCTTTTAATTTTATGATTTTAAATATACTATGCTATATAAAAAATAGAATTAAATAATTATTAAAATAAAATTTAATTTTTATAAACGCATTAAAAAATAAAATAAAAATAAACAAATTAAAATAGAGAAATATAAAGACTATGGACGGTGTGATATAGTATTCCCTCAGATGTAACGTGTCCTATTGTCCTTTAGCGACGGCGGAATTTAGACTGACTTTTCAAATAAAAATTGCTCATATTTTAATTTTATACTCTCTCCCCTAATTTATACGATTCATTTTTATTTTAATCATACATAAAAGAAAATATATTATATTTTTATATTTAATAATAATTTAATATTAAAAAATCATTTTATCATTTATAAAATTATTCATCGTCAACATTTATCTCTTATTTAGACCATAAATTAACAAAAAAAATAAATTCTTAAACTGTGTGTCAAATAAAATTATAATAACATAAAATAGGATGGAGAGAGTATCATGTTCTTTTAAATAGAGAACCTTAAATTTAATTTAAAAAATAAATAGAGTTCAATAAAAAAAAAGAGGATAACTTTAAACGATTATAAATACATTATTTATACAATAGAATATATTTGACTCCTTCCGTTTAATTGAGTGGAAATTTCACAAATAACCATTAAAATAAATTTAATTATGCTCTATAGATATAATTTGCTAATTACAATTCGTAGCTACATATTAGAGAGAGGAGAGAAGCGAGTGAGATTGGGAGAGGAAGGAGATAGACGAGCAAGAGAGGGCAGAGAGTGGAGATAGACGAATTGTATTTGTATACCTGCATATATATATATATATATATATATATATATATATCTATAAATTAGTATGTATATGTATCAATGAATACAATAGTATACAATTTGTATCAATGAATAAATAGTATACAATCATATCAATTTGTTTTTGTATGTATAATTTATTATCATCATTTGTATCAATGGTTGTATCAATGAATATATTGTTATCTCCTGTATTCAGGTTAGTCAAAAATACAGAAACAGAAGAAGATGAAATAGACAGAATGATTTATAATTGAGTCCACAGAAATCACTGTGTTTCCTTAAGAAATTTAATCCCCTCACTGTACCCGAGGTTGCAAATTAATTCCTCCTAAGATAAAACGGATTAACCTGTTAAAGGAGTAGCGGTACCTTAAACTTCAATAACTTCAGCGAACGCAAGAACAACAACAAGAGCACACACAAACTCAGTCGATCGACAATTTTGTTTATGTAAGAAAATGTATGCAAAGAGGAAAAATTTTCAGTGTTGAAAAACGGAAAAAACATCTCTATTTATAGCCATTTACAACAAAGAACGCGTCTGTTCAGACAATTCTGTTCAAACTCGTATTTTCCAGATCGTTTTGTCTTTTGGGAAAAATAACGACTTTTCGGAAGGAACATGTCCCTTCAGAACGTCATTACCGTTGCACGTGAATTTCAAATAAATTTCGTTGCGCCAAATTAATTCTGTTATTTAACTAACATTCTGAATTAATTTATAAGAGAAAAGAAATGAATTAACAAGATTGATTAAATAATTTTTGTCCAAAAATATTATCAATCAATCATTTGCCAAATCCAAATCCAAATCCGAAGCCGAAGCCGAGGCCGAGCGAGCGACGACGACGGCGCGAAGGGCGACCTTCTTCTTAGCCCTTTAAGAACTAAAGGAAGTGTTTCCTAATATAAGGACAACAATTTCCTTTCTTCTACCAATATGATAAAAATGACTTTTCATTTGCACTTTGCAATGACTTTTCATTTTCCCTCCAAAATTGGTTCCAACACTTTCATTGGTTCTTCCACTTTCCATTTTCTCTTTTTATTTCCCAATCACACCTTGCTAAACCCAACAATCCCCCACATGAATGGGGAATGACTATAGTTAAAACATATGCATGAAAAACTTGTGTGTCTTGTAAGTAAGGGTTAATCGCATCTGGATAAGTAGGTTTCACTTTAAACTTTTCATAGTGAACTATATCGGATATACTCGGTCAATCGGTAGATTTGATATCTTTGAACCGTCGAGCTTTGGTGTATACCTAGACAACATAAGTCACACAATCAACCCTTGAACTGTTTTTGGTTCTCATTATTTTGTTCGTTTCAGCTATTAACACATCTCGGTTAATAAGTGCTTAGAGAACTGGCCTTACCAGATTCTCCTTGAAGCGGCTTACAGTTCACACTTACATAGGTGATTTCTAAATGTGTTATCCCATAGATACACTATTTGATATACCCTGTATCAAACTTTGAAACTATTAAAAAAGTCCTTATGCCTTTATCCTGGTTACTGAACATTGTCTCATCATGAGAATGGACATAAAATAATTTTTGACAATGTTGAACCGTCATCTATGACTTTGTTTTATCTCCTTGAACCTAGATCTTGGGATCTCGAGTCTTCTAGGTAGAGTTACCGCCACAATGACTTGTTTTCGGCCATAGTCCTATTTCTGTCGATGATCTCTCAACTCCCTCTCTAGTTAGGCCTTTTGTAAGTGGATCCGACACATTATCCTTTGACTTTACATAGTCAATTGTGATAATTCCACTAGAGAGTAGTTGTCTAACAGAGTTATGTCTTTGTCTTATGTGACGAGACTTTCCGTTATACATAACGCTTCCAACCCTTCCTATGCAGCTTGACTATCGCAGTGTATGCATATAGGGGCCATTGGTTTAGGCCAAAACAAAATATCTTCTAAGAAATTCTGGAGCCATTCAGCTTTTTCACCTGCCTTGTCTAAGGTGATGAATTCAGACTCCATTGTAGAGCGAACTATACATGTTTGTTTGGATTATTTCCAAGATATTGCTCCTCCACCAATAATGAAAACATATCCACTCATGGATTTTGTTTCAGTTGACCCAGTAATCCAATTTGCATCACTATATCCTTCAAGAACTGCTGTATATTTGTTGTAATGCAAAGCATAGTTTTGAGTGTCTTCTAAGTACCCCAAAACTCTCTTCATTGCCAATCAATGATTTTGATTGGGATTACTTGTGTATCGACTCAGTTTACTTATAGCGCATGCTATGTCTGGTCATGTACAATTCATGATATACATCAAACTTTCTAATACTCTGGCATAATCCAATTGAGACTGACTTTCACCTTTATTCTTAGCAAGATTAAGGTACACATCAATTGGGGTCTTTGCCTTTTTGAAATTCAAATACTTGAAATTTTCAAGTACTTTTTGAATATAATGAGATTGAGACAATGCTAGACCGTTAGGAGTTTTGTGAATCTTTATTACCAATATCAAATCGGCTACTCCTAGATCTTTCATATCAAACTTACTAGCAAGCATACGCTTAGTAGCTTTTACATTGGCAATGTCCTTGCTCATTATCAGCATGTCATCCACATATGGGCATACAATGACTTCTTGATCCGGAGTGTCTTAATGTGAAATTTGAATTGGGCCTCGTCCGAAATATTTCCTTCCAGGAGCACAAGGCCATTGACTACTTGGTGTACAATAGTCGCTCGGGCTACCTTGTTCTCTAAGGAAGCAGTAACCCCATGCATATGGTCAATCTGGTGCCGTCGGCCATCCTCCTAACAATGCATAATTCAGCAAATTTACGTATTTTTTAGATTCATGATAAAATTATAATTGTTCGATCTAATTATTGAATTCATCAAATTTAAATTGACATATATACCAGTAGTTTCATGGGAGGTTTGGGTAAAGAAAGCAACCATTTCCCTTTTATGGGCAGTGGTATCACTGATGGTGCAATAGCCAGAAAAAGACTTAGCAGTAGTGATAAAGGCATTGTAACTATAGAAATTATTCTTTCCTTGAAAAGCATTATCGTTGCGCTGATTAAGCATTTGATCAAACATGGAATTTGAGATGACACCGCCAAGGTCCCCAGTAGAACCGGGGCTGTCACGAGACTGGCTCTGGCAATTGCCGGGAGCACAATGGGCATCAGTGTAACCACACCAGCCAAATTTGCTACAACAAAGTCCTGCGGCACAAAGCGCACCTTCTGCCTTCACACCACATTACTCTGCCGAGGCAGTCAGCAAAAGTAGAGAAAATAGTAAAGAAAAAATTATTCAAAATATTTAATTTTAGTGTTGTAGGAAAAGGTCATGATGGGGAACAAGCGGTAAAGTTAAAGGTATTTATAGCCAAAAATAATATCTTAGATCGTCATTTGATTTTTTTTCTCAAACAATCACTCAATTTTGACGGAGCAGACATGGCTGAATCGTTAGTGGGTGTGACTTATGGGGGGGGGGGATGTGTTGGGTTTTAAAAAGTGTGAATGGAAAATGAAGAATTGTGACTTTTATGAAAAGTTATGATTTTGATGAAAGGTTGTGACCTTTTCGAAAGATTGTGACTTTTCCAAAGGTTTGTGACCTTTTCGGTAAGGCACAATAAGAACCTTTTCACACTACCCTTTATTTTCTATAAATTGAGGGATTTCCTCTCATTTTAGTTAGAACGTATTTTTTTGGACTTCTTCTACTACAACTAAATCTAGTATTCTAAGTGTACTTTACTGTCGTTGAATGGTTCGCTGACACCGTGGTTTTAGATACCGATACACCGGTGAGTAAGATCATTCTATCCTGGGAGGATATATTCCATTAACCTCGGGTACTTGAGGGAAATAATTTCCTTAAGGGGACACTGTGCATTCAGTGGACTCGATTTTCTTTCTTTGAGAAAAATATTTTTATATTATTTCTAATATGTTTCTGATTTATTTTCTCTACTAGTTTTAATTTTTTAGATTGAAAATACTCTTTAAACTTTGTTGTTTCTTACCGAGTTCTTCAAAGTTTTGTTCTAAGTATATATCTTAGGAATACATGATGAACAACAATCTTAAGGAAATTATTTTACAGGTAGTATTTCTTATATTCTACTGATTGAGAGAAATAAATCATGGAAGTAGAAGAGTAATGCATTACTTCTCTAGAATTCGGTGCCTTGTTTAGAAAGGTCGAAGTGAGAATGTACTAGAAAAATTTGTGGTATTCCGGTTAAAGATTACACAAGTAACCTTCTTATTATATATCTAAGGAGAAAAATAGTTTCTAAAAATTTAACTATTTTGACATTTATCATGTGTGTCTTTGAAAAAAGATCTGCAAAACATATGTTTTTGAATGAATTTTCCTTGGCAAATAGTGTTGCCTTTAAAATTCTTTAGTTTGCAGAATGAGATATGCATATTTTTATTTGATAAAATAGTATGTCAAAATGTTATAGTTGTAAGACTATTTGATAAGGAAAGCATTTCTATGTGACAATCTAAGAATATGTTTTATTCTGTTTGGAGAAAAAAAACCTTTGTAGTTTTGTACTCCGTGTGAAATTTGATTGTGTCTGATTGTTGTAGACTGAAAACTTTTGTAGTTTCTACTCTGGATAAATTGGACTATGCAATTGGTTTGAAGAATATAAAAACTTCACCTAATAAGTCAAGGTTGTACTTTTGGTTTTCTACAAACTTCATTGTTAAATAGAAAAAATTGTACAAAGATTTTTGTCTTTATTATTATTAGTATTCTAAATACTAAGTGGTATGTCTAATTGTGATAGAAGAAAGACCAGTGACTTAAAGTGTGTGATTTTGTGTCTTCAATAGGTGCCTCTATGGAATGAACTTTGACACTATGTAAAGATTGTCAAAGAGAATTGAAGCATTATAATTCTTTCGTAGAATAATATTTCCAAAAGAGGTTTCATGTTGCCAATGACATTTTGAGAGTCTGGGAAAATATGTGGAAAAATTATTTTCAACTACTTGAAAAATATTTTTGAGATCATATTTAAAATGTGGGGGTTCTTTGCTTATGATAAAGATAAAATTTGACTTGGTGTCTAATTTAATTTTGGAGCACAAGATATGAAATTTAATGATACTGTTGTATTATGTTAGACCCACAAAATTCTTGGAGTATATTTGATATTGTGGTTGATGAGTTTCTCTTTTACTAGTATATAGTATAACTAGTATGAAACTACCAAATTATATGTATACTTGTTCAAAATGATTGAGTACTTTTATGAAAAAGTCACTTAAAATGTTGTGATTTTTCATGAAAAAATATGTCTATTAAATATAACTATTTGTATAGACATGAATATTGGTGAATAATCATTTGTCATGTTTTGTAAAAGAAGCATTTGGACTATATTGCCTTTATTGAATCCGATGAAACTTTATTCATGGGTAGTTCTATAACAATCAAATTGAAAGTTATGGAAAGGTCCTTTCGAAAAGGACATTAGACAAGGTGATGACTCTAAACAATGTTTGTATTACACGAAATTGTAAGAAATAGGAACAAATATTTGTGAGAAAAAGCTACCTCGCGGAGAGCTTTTCAAACTCAACATTTTTATTTGTTTGTACTTGCTTGAGTCAAACTGTTTGTGACATGAACACTTGGAACATGTCAATTACAAAACCTTGTAAGGAAAGCTGATCAACTTAGAAGTTTTGTCTAACTTTGAGAGCAATAAATTAAAATGTCAAGTTTGTGTGAAATCTAAGTATGCTGAGCATTCTTATAAATCTGTTGAAAGGAATTCTAATTCCTTAAGAGTTGATTTACACTGACATTTGTGATATGAAGTCAACACTATCTCGTGGTGGGAAAAAGTATCTTATAACTTTTATTGACAATTGCATTAGAAACGACTATGTCTATTTGCTGAATGGTAAGGATAAATCAATAGAAATGTCTAGACAATATAATATTAAAGTGGAAAATCAGTTGGGAAAAAATAAGAAGTGATAGGGATGAAGTATATAAATCTCATTTTGCATAAATACGTTTGGAAAATGGATTTATCCATCAAACTACTGTCCTATTCACCTAAATCTAATGGAATTGCAAAATGAAAAAAAACCGAACTTTGAAGAAAATGATGGCTGCATTACTTATAAGTTCAGGTTTACCACAAGACTTGTGTGGAGGAGCTATCCTTCCTGCAAAAGGGAACAACAAAAAGTTTTGTCTTTTCAGAAAGAAAACAATTTTGTTTGTTCAGGACACAATCTATTCCATATGAGAAATGGAAAGGAAGGAAATCCAACTTGAAATACTTCAAAGTGTGAGGGTGTCTATCCAAAGTCCAAGTTTCTATTCCTAAAAGGATTAAAATAGGACCTATGATTGTGGACTGTAAAATTAGACTTGAGTAGTCTAGTGAAGGGTCTTGGAAAGAAAAAAAAAGAGAATGTACTTAATAAAGAGATTCAGAGGCGTAGTAAATGTCTAAGGACATCTATTTCATTCGAATGTGATTTTGTAACCTTTCTTGTGTCTTCTGTAGACTCATCCTTCTGAAAAGATGGTGTCAATAGTGAGATTGATGCAATCTTGAGCAATCATATTGAAATTTAATTGATCTTCTTCCAGAAAGTAAACCTCTGGGTTCAAAGTGAATCTTCAGAAGGAAAATGAAAGTTGATGGAACTATTGACAAATACAAAGCAAGACTTTTTGTCAAAGATTGTAGAAAAAAATAAGGTCTTGATTTTATCGACACATACTCAACAGTAACTAGAATTACATTCATTCAGATGTTAATTGCATTAGTTGCAGTATATGACCTCCAAATTCATAAAATGAATGTGAAAAATAATTTTCTTAAATAGAGAATTGGAGGAAGAAATTTACATGGAACATCCCGAGGGTTTTGTGGTTTCTGGTAAAGAAAAGAAAGTGTGTGAACTTGTTAAGTCACTTTAGTCCAAATAATGACATAAGAAATTTGACCAAACCATGTTGGCAAATGGATTTAAGAATAATGAAAGTGATAAATGTGTTTACATTGAAATCACAAGGTCATTGTTTGTTTGTATATTAGTGATATGTTGATCATCAATAGAGACACTAATGACATAAATGCTACTAAACGTTTGCTAGAAAGCAAGTTTGATATGAAAAATATTGGAGTTGCTGATGCGATCTTAAGTATAAGAATCCTTAGAACTCCATAATGTTTAGCATTGGCACGGTCTCATTGCATTGAAAAGTCACTTGACTAGTTGAAATGTTTGAATTTCAATATTGTCAAGTCTCCAATAAATGTGAGCTTTGCTTTTCAAAAGAGTGAAGGCGAAAGTGACTCACAATTGGATTGTGCTAGAGTATTCGGAAGTATGATGTATATCACGAAGTGTGCGTGATCAGATATAGCATGTGCTATTAATGAATTGAGTCGGTTCATGAGTGATTCCAATCGAACTCATTGGATGACAATAAAAAGAGTTTTGGGGTATTTAAGAAATACTCAAAACTATGTCTTGCATTATAACAATATCTAGCAGTATTGAAAGGATATATTGATGCAAATTGAATCACTGGACAAATGTAGTAAAATTCACGAGTGGATATGTATTATTTACTCTTGGTAGAGGAGCAGTCTCTTGGAAATCTTCCAAAAAAGACATGTATCGGTAGCTCTCCAATGATCTCTGAGCTAGGTGCTCTAGATAAGGTCAGTGAATGAGTTGAAAGACTCCGGAATTTCTTGATAGATATACTTTTTTGGCCCAAACCTTTGGCATCAGTATGCATACACTTTGATAGTCAAGATGCAATAGATAGGGCATGGAGCATGTTGTATAACGGAAAGTCTCGTCATATAAGACATAGACATAATGCCGTTAGAAAACTACTCTCTAGTGGAATTATCAGAATTGACTACGTAAAGTCAAAGGATAATGTGTCGGATCCACTTACAAAAGGCCTAACTAGAGAGAAAGTTGAAAGATCATCTAAGGGAATGAATTTACAGCTTAGGACAAGTCATCATGGCGGTAACTCTACCTAGCAGACTGGAGATCCCAAGAGCTAGGTTCAAGGAGAAAAATAAAGTTGTGACTGACGGTTCGGCATTGTCAACCAACTCAATCCATTTTCATGATGAAGACAATGCTCTGGAACAAGGATACAACATTAAGGCTTGTTAATGAGTTAATAAAGCTTAATATTTTTAATGATTTGCTAAGTTTGGCAGATTTGACCAAATAGTATATCTACGCGATAACACGATTATAAATCACCTATGTGAGTGCGAAGTGTAAGCCGCTTCAAAGAGAATTATTGTCAAAAGCCTATTCTCTATACACTCATGAAACCATGAGGTGTTCATGGCTGAAATGAACACAACCGTAAGAATCATAAATGGTAAAGGGTTAATTGTGTGACATATGACTATCTAGGTATACACTAAAGCTCGACGGTTCAAAGATATCGCATCTACCGATTGACCGAGTATATCCGACATATGTTCACTACGGAAAGTCCAAGGGGAAATCTACTTATCAGATGTAATTAATTCTTGCTTGTAAAGTACACATACTTGTCCGTTTCTTTGTCTTGGAGTCATTCCTCATTCATGCGGGGGATTGTTGGGTTTTAAAAGGTGTGAATGGAAAATGAAGAGTTGTGACTTTTATGAAAAGTTGTGACTTTTATGAAAAGTTGTGATTTTGATGAAAGGTTGTGACTTTTTCAAAGGTTTGTGACTTTTCCGGTAAGGCACAATAAGAACCTTTCCACACTACCCTTTGTTTTCTATAAATTGAGGGATTTTTTCTCATTTTAGTTAGAACGAATTTTTCTGGACTTCTTCTACTACTACTAAATCTAGTATTCTAAGTGTACTTTACTGCCGTTGAGTGGTTCGCTGACACCGTGGTTTTAGGTACCGATACACTGGTGAGTAAGATCGTTCTATCCTGGGAGGATATATTCCATTAACCTAGGGCACTTGATGGGAATAATTTCCTTAAGGGGACACTGTGCATTCAGTGGGCTCGGTTTTCTTTCTTTGAGAAAAATATTTTTATATTATTTCTAATTTGTTTCTGATTCTATTTTCTCTACTAGTTTTAATTTTCTAGTTTGAAAATACTCTTTAAACTTTGTGGTTTCTTATCGAGTTCCTCAAAGGTTTGTTCTAAGTATCTTAGGAATACAAGATGAACAACATGATGGACTTTAATTTGTGACAAAAATCAAATGTTTAGGTGGCGGCTCTTCTCTTCTTTAAGTTTATTTTATTTATTTTCATTAGTTATTATCTCAATTCACAGGTGGTGATGATATTTTACTTGTATGAAATTTAAAAATAATTTTTTATATAAAATATATTATCTAAAATGAGTTATAAATATTTATGTAGCTAAGAGTCAATTTAGATTGATTTTTTATTTATAAGTCAAAAGTTGTTAATTTATGACTTTTGACTTATTTTTATAATTTAAATTAAAATCAAGTGTTTAAAAACACTTAAAATAAACTAAATCGAAACAGGCTCTAAAAATATAATAAAAAATTTTAAAACTAAAATTATTAGTATTAAATATAATTGTTTTAAGAGATTAGCTAATACAAAAGTTACATAAATTAATATAAGGATGATTTTAATTTATTTGTCTTATTTTTTTTTCACACTCCTTCGAAAAAAGATATCACTTTTTATTTGATAAATTCCTTAAACCCAATATCGTAAATGATATTTTTAAAATGACACAATTTTAAAAACATTTTGTTTTAAAATTACAAATTATTTTTGAAATATTTTCTTAAGAGGCGGCTCTTAACGCTATTTACAAACATTACTTAAATTTTAAATATATATTTTAGACTTTTTTGTGTTTGTTTGGTTATCAGCTAACATCACTACTTTGACAACCCTCGAGGATAACATAAAATTTGGACTTTGATTTTTCAAATAAAGTTTTACCTATTAAAATAGGAGAAATTACATAATTAAATATACTTCACCATCGATATCTCTCTCACACACACATATATATAGTTTTAAAACATTATGTATCTTACCACTAATCAAGAATTCCCATCATATATTATATTGAAGAAGGTACACTCGAATACATGTATTTTTGCTACCAGATACACTAAAATAGGGAGAAAGGCAAGCGAGATGGAAAAGAGGCGAACAATTTTTTTTATGTATTCCAGATACATGCAAGATACATGTATCTAGTGTGATTCACATGTATCTGGTGTTGAGGTGTGTGACCATCTCATCTTATAAGAAACACGTGTATATAGTGTGATTTGCATGCATATGGTGTTGAAGTGTGTCGTCTCAACTATTAGAGAGAATATTAGTTAATTATATTCTCAACATCTAGATACCATTTACATAGGAGAGTGGCAAGCGAGATGGGAGGAAGACGAGCAAGATTTGTTATGTATCCAGATACATGCGAATTCACTTGGATGCAATATATCTAGAACAAATTACACATAATTTTCATCCATGGATCTAGATGTATCTAAACGTATATCTAGATGCACCAAAATCTGGTAAGATTAGTAATATTGCAAACTAGAGTGTATCTAAAGCCTCATTTGCTTGCACTTAATGGATGTCTGAATCTGAATGGTTCCAACATTAGGTCATTAAATGCATTTTATTTACTTAAAAATCTCTATGAGTCTAAAAGGATCTGAATGAACCACATTTGTGACAAAGTCTTATTCTCATTCAAACTCTTTTTAAAACAGTTTTATTTTAAGAAAAAAAAAATTTGTACTCCATATATTTTTCTTCAAAAAATATTCAAGCTTGTTTCATTCTCCAATTTTATTAGTTATCAAAATTATTTCCATTACACTTTTAATTTTTTTTTCTTGCTACTTGTTTATTTAAGAATTGATAAAGTTTATTACAAAAATTTTATTTGATTAAAGTGCAATTGCCAGGACCACAATAGGTATCAGTGTTACCACACCAGCCAAATTTGCTGCAACAGAGTCCTGAGGCACAAATTGCGCCTCCGGCCTGTGAACCACATTGCTCCGCCGAGGCAATCAGCAAAAGGAGAGAAAATAGTAAAGAAAGAGTAGTGAATATAGGAAGCCTCATTTTAATGAAGTAGTAAAATGTGATGGGAAAGAAAGTGGTAAAGTAAAGGAATTTATAGGCAAGGAGTGAGATGGCTGAATTCTCTATGAGTGGTTCTGAGGGATCAGTGACTTATAGTGACAAAAACGATGGTCCTCTGTCTTCTCCATAATTTAAGCCCGTAGAGCACGCTGAAAGGTAAATCAATATTTAGTGGCGGCTTTTATGATTTTAATATTTTCATAGCCATAAATCATTTTATTAAAAATATGGAGAACTTTCAAAAATGACTATAGTTTGGACTTAATTCGAGATCTATAGCTATAGTTTGCTTAATTATGAATTATAGCTACATGTTTGGGGAGGACAGAGGTGAGCGAGACTGGGAGAGAGAGGAGAGAGGTGAGAGAGGTTGAATACTTGTTGTATTCGTTGTATCACGAATACAATTGATACAACTGATTTGTATCAAAATGATTAATATAATTGTATAAAAAATTATTGTATTTAGCTACATATTAGGAGGAGAGAGGCGAGATCGAGAGAGAGAGGAAAGAGGATGAATACATGTTGTATTCATTATATCACGAATACAATTGATACAATATATATATATATATATATATATATATATTGTGAAATTGTGAGTTGTTCCAGTTGGAGCTATAACTTTGAAATTGTGAGTTGTTCCAGTTGGAGCTATAACTTTGAGCTTCAAGTTCCTTTGAGTTTGTCCTCTATCACTAACTGCTTTCCTTTCCCCACAAACATAAGCTGTGAGACAGAGAAGAAAACGGCCTTCGATTTTCTTCAAAATAATTAATATGAAAAAAGTTTCAAACATCCTTCTTGAACTTTGAACAATTCAATTATTTTGAACTATGAAAAAAGTCTCAAAAATTCAGTTGATCTAGAATAGAGGGAGTATTAGAGTGTAGTAATAATATTCAGGCCTACCACAAAAAGTTTATTCTCCATATTAGACTTTTAATGAGGCAAGGACATATTCATGTTAATCACTGCTATAGAGAAGCTAGCTTTGTCACTGATAAACTAGCTAACATTAAAGAGGAGCCTTCTTGGAGGCTAAGGTTTATATCATCTTTTGTGTTATGATGTAGTATACATGAATCACAAGTTAGTATAGCTAGCATTGATTTGGTTTTTGAAGTTGTACAAGTAATTATAAGGCCGTTACCATATGAATTATAACTACGTGCACATTGATTTGAATTTTGAAGGGAAAGAGTAATGCTTGTGGAAAAATTCGAGGTTGATGGCGACTTCATTGAGATATATGTATCTTGGATAAAAGTCTTTATTTATTATTGAACACGACTATATATAGTCGTGGTACTAATCAGACTACAATCATATTATTAAAACTTTATTTTATAGTTGAACCTTGCATTGTGCGAGAATACAACAAAACATATAATGAAGTTGTTACATAGAATTAGCTGCCAAAAGGCCTCTGGTTGCCGCAATCAAGATTGTCACCAAGACTAACTCCAAGAATTTCGCAATACCTCCTGTAAAACCCAATTCGATCTTGTATCTTGTTGTCATTACCACGACTACATTCTAAGCCACCATTGATGATGTTTGTGATAACACCAAATCCAGGAAGACGATTGGCTGCTTGGTCACCGGGGGATGGGTTCCATCTTCCAATGATGACATCGTGGCAAGAAGGTTTTGGTGATTGAGTGGTCATCCAGTATAAGAGAGCTGTCTTGAATGAGATGACTGGGTCTATGGCAACTAAATCTGGATTGTTTAAAAGGCCCGCTCGGATGGTTCTTGAACATGGCCCAGCACTGTGTTTATTAATGTCAAAATACACGTAATTAGACACTACAAGTTCATCAAATTTAATCGTAGCATAAATAAATTTATCTATCTCCATGACAATATAATGAAAATAATTGTTACTTCCTCTATCCCAATTTATGTGACACATTTCAGATTTTGAGATTCAAACAAGTCTATCTTTGACCGTAAATTTTTCATATATCTTCTAATTAAATATTTTGAATTATCAATTATTGGGACTTATAGTACTTTTTATGTAGTTTACAAATATATAAATTTCATTTTAAAAGAAATTGAAGCTTCCATGAGTAAATTCTTGGTCAAACTTAAATTATTTGACTCTCGAAAAACGAAATGTGTCACATAAATTGGGATAGAAGGAGTAATATACAGGAGCTTACTGTGTAATTGGGATTGTGCCTCGTCCGAAATATTTCCTTCCAGGTGGACAAGGCCATTGACCACTTGCTGAATAGTAGTCACCCGGGTTACCTTGTTTTCTAAGGAAACAATCACCCCATGCGAATGGTCC
The DNA here is from genome assembly GCA_029582725.1 of Solanum chiquidenum. NCBI lineage: Eukaryota > Viridiplantae > Streptophyta > Magnoliopsida > Solanales > Solanaceae > Solanum > Solanum chiquidenum. The sequence continues at coordinate 18,376 of JAJOOS010007522.1, forward strand.
ATCATATCCTCCTATATATATAAAAATGGGTACATAATCAATTATTATTACTAAAATTTTGACTCACAATGAAATTATAATTGTTCGATCTAAATATTAACATACCAGTAGTTTTATGGGAGGTTTGGGCAAAGAAAGCAGCAATTTCCCTTTTACGGGCATTAGTATCACCAGTTGTAGCAAAACCAGGAAAAGACCTAGCAGCATTGATAAAGTCATTGTAACTGTAGACATTATTCTTTCCTTGACAAGAATTTTCGTTGTGATGCTTAAGCATCTGATCAAACATGGAATTTGAGATGATGCTTCCAAGGTCCCCACCAATAATAGGACCAGGACCAGGGCCGCCACCAGGACACTGGCTTTGACAATTGCCAGAACCACAATGGTCATTAGTGTTACCACACCAGCCGAATTTGCTGCAACAGAGTCCCGAGGCACAAAGTGCGCCTCCTGCCTGTGAACCACAATTCTGCGCCGAGGCAGCAGTCAGCAAAAGGAGAGAAAGTAGTAAAGAAAAAGTAGTGAATTTAGAAGGCCTCATTTTGAATGTAGTAGTAGTAAAATGTGATGGGAAACAAAGTGGTAAAGAGAAACGTATTTATAGGCAAGGAGGAAGATGACTGAATTCTCTATTAGTGGTTACGAGGCATCACTGACTTTGTTGTGTTATAAAAATGACAGTTCTCTGTCATATTAAGAATTTAATTCAGTAGAGTACGTTGAAAGGTAAATGGCAGCTTTTACTTTCTTAATATTTACGTGATTATAAATCATTTGAAATTAAGTTAGTGTTTAGTCATAGATTTTCAAATATTCTTGGCAAATATTATTTGGGTGAAATTTCACCATGTGTTTGACCATATTATTTGAGAAATATATTTCACTTTTTCAGAAAAATATGATTTATGCCCATAAGTTTAAAAACTATCAAAACTAACCATAAATTTGTATTACAAGTCAATTGGATCTTCGTTGCAACAAATAACAAGTAGTGTCAATGACACTAGAGCAATATGATAGTTGGGAGTGAGTGCAACAAGCATCATTCCATACATCGTGAAATAGCGACAAAGCACACGACTTTGCTACCATGACCCGATTGTTCATCATTTTCATCAATAACCATATCATCACTGTCATATTCACTGAATATTTCATTACTACTTTGGTGTTCACGTAAAAAATTATGTAATACAACGTAAACATTACTATGGAGGGTGTTTTTGTAAAAGATAAAAGTTTGGTGTAAAATTTTAATTTTCAAAAGATTCCAAATAATGAGATTTGGCCCAAATACTAGAAAAAACTAGTATTTGGGAATTTGTAAAAATATTTGCCAAATAATGACAAATTCTATGGATAAACACTATTTGCCAAATTTTCTCCCAAATATTATTTGGGAAATCTATGGCCAAATGGGCCCTAAAAGAGCCAAGGCGGCTTTGGACGTTATTCCAGACTTTTCTCTACATAATTTAGACCGGAGACTACCATTAGCAAAAAATACATCTAATACAGAAAAGATAGCGGAATTTGAGTATGATGAATTGATGATCATAAAAACTGGATTTTGATTTTTTAAATATTAAACTTGCCTATTCAATAAAAACTGTACTACAAATTGTATTTTTCATAGTTAAGAGTAAATTAAATTTGTAGTGGAAAACTATGTAACTCGTTGAATAGCAATATAAAAGGGAAAAAAAAGAACGTGAACAAAATTCTTGTGATTAAAAATAAATCTGTAAGCATATTTGAACGAAAGCATTTTAATATGCAATTTTCTTGGTTGTCAGAATTCCAAATACTACCAAAATTTGTGACGAAATGAATAAAATTTATGGTGGACGTAAAATTTACAGATCACGCATTTTACTGATTTAGTATAAATTTCATATTTAACATAAAAACCAAATATTACCAAATTTTATATCCTTTTAGATTGATTGATCTTTAATTTTTATCCTTTAAACGGGTTGATATTTAATTTTTGCCCTTAAACAGTTAAATTTATGCCTAGTAGAACATAATTTTTTTAGAAATTAAAGTCATGTCGGCCATATCTTATGTTCTTTATCGACGCTCGATGGTCTATGGGGTGTCAAATTGGGGGATTGATTGAAATTGGACATGTCAAAATAAGTTGTGTTAATAAATAAGCAGATTATTGATCAAATTAAAAGTTACTTGGCCTGAAACTGATTGGGATGCAATGACTTAAAGATCGAGTCATAAGCCAATCCATCCAATTCTTACTAATTTTTAAATTTGTTGTAGGTTTTTCTTATATGTTTTTTTTGAGTACCTAATAATTTTTTAATATATATTATGATTATATAATCTATCAAATATAAAAAATAAAAAATATGTAGACAAAGTTTCTCATGAGTTAATAAGAGTTGAATATCAATAGTTTGAGCCTAATTAGTAAATACAATGATAGTTTAGATATTACTATACGTAGCAACAGTTTCTGAAATTCGCTTTATACTAGTAATATAACAATTTTCGAAACTCGCTTTGTATTATGGAATCAACAATTCATTTTGTATCAGTGATACATCAACATATACAAGTAAATTATTGTATCACATATACATGATAAATTTAAGAATTCTTAATTACTATGTAATTTTTTTGAATTCTCATTATATTTGATAAATATAATGTAAAAATTTAACTGATTAATAGTTATTCCTAAAATAAATAAATTATTAACTCATTCAAATTTTAATGAATTTAAAATATCATTATTTTATAGACTAATTTTATCATGCCTATCGAATGTCATTCTTTAATAAATGCCCAACTTCAAGAAGAAAATATCTATACACATATGTACTTAGAGACCAAGTGTCACGCCACCCACACTAACATACACAGATCTGCCTCTATGTATATTTAGGGCTGCTAATTCTGCTTCCCACTTTGACTCCGTACTGAATTAGGGTGCATTTATTATACTTTTCGATTTTCTCATGTTTGATCTTAAAATATCTTTGTAAAAAACAAATTACGGGAAAAATAATTCATAATGAAATGAGGATAAATAAGTATTAAAAGTTACATTTCAATTTCATTCTTTTATAGGTGATGAGTTCAATTATTTCACTTGATTGATATTAATGAATAAAAAAGGGATTAATCAAAAGACAACGTTTTGATCACAATACTTTGTGAATTTACCTTATTGTGAACCATAATGTGATGATTGATGAAATGCTTTGATGACATTAATTGTAATTGATTTGCTTGAGTTATTATATGTTTCTTGTGGTATGAAATTGCTTATTTGCATTGATTTCTGAGCACCGTGAAAAAACATGTGATGGTTATCGATGCAGAGGTAATTTCCGACAATAACATTGATGCAGAAGTCATTCCGACAAGTGATATTGATGTCGAAGTCATTTTCAATTAGTGTTATGGATGTTGAGGTCATTACCGGCAAGTGATATATTGATGCCGAGGTCATTATCGAGTAGTTCATGAATTATGTGTGGTTCCCGTGAGTTTTGATTGATATTGTGCATGATAAATCTTGAAATTTTATGTTCAGTGTACTTGATTAATGTGCTTTGATGAACTTGATAGTTGTGATTGATCTAGTTGACAGTTGTGATTGTCATACTTGATACATGTTGGTTGTTGAATCGTGACTTTTAAGCCTTGTGAGCTGTGTATTGTGAAACTGTTAGGTTGGACTGGTTTCTATATAGGTTGTAGTTAGTTCGGTTGGGTTGGAAGGAGTACTCGTTTTTTAGCTAGTTTTGCCTTGTTTCTTTAGTTGCTTGTTGAATAACGTGTTGTTTGGTACTCACACCTTGCTTCTACACTTGCGTAGGTTCCGAGTTCGAGTCTGGTTCCGTGGGATTGCTCTTCTTCTTCTATACCCGAGGCTTGTCGTAGGACTTTGAGAGGTAGCTGCTTGTCGTCCCGACAGATCCTCTTTTTTCTTTATATTTATGCTTTGTTCTATTTGAGAAACAAAAGACATCGAGACTTGTAATTATCTTTTATTTTTGCACTTTATGTAATAGTGACTTATACACGTGACAACCAAGTTTTGGAGTTATAATAGAATGAATGTGTTTTCCGCTCTCATATTATTACTCTTGCTTTAATTTCCGTATTTCTTTCGTTTCGTTGGATTAAGACTGACTTGTATTGGTGGAAATAAACTAGTGTCATCACGTCCATTTCTTTTATATATGCCTAACTTAAGAAGAAAATACCTATAAATATATGTACTTTCTACCAAGTGTCCGAGTGTCACACCACCCACACTAATATACATAGATCTGACCCTGTGAACATATTCAAAGATAAATACTTTGAATAAATACTTTGCATAATATTGATGACAATTTCAAATTAAAGTAATTATCTAAGGTAGTAGGGCTAGAAGAAATAGGGCCGGCTGGGTCAAAGTTACATAATTTGAAAATGTCTATACTTAGGGCTGCTAATTCTACTCTTCCCCTTTAACTCCGTACTTAATTTGATAAGGTTTCCTTACAACAAAGCTAAGGCAAGAAGGCGAAGATCAAATATCGCAACTCAAGTTATTACGTGTTGATAGTATGGTGTCAAAGTTAGTTCATGTAATAGGAGTATTTACTGAGTTGTAATAGCTTCTATTCATTACTGAGATTGTAGTTGATGATGTTCTAGAGTTATTACTGAGTTGTAATAATTTCTAGATTGAAGAAAGTAGTTGTATGGGTGAGGTTTGTAACAAGAAGTGAGTTTGACTTTTCGGAGAGCGTAATTAAAACAGTTTGAGTGAACGATTGAGTTGAAGTACTAGAGTTAGTCTTTTAGATCACTGACTTATAAAAACATTGCTCATGAGAAGTTATTGGAGATTGGTGGTCCAAAGCTTATACACTATAGGCCGTGATTTTTTATTCCATTGAGCAAAGAGTTTTCCAGGATAAATTTATGTCTTACAAATTCCGCTGTTTACTGCGTTTTTGGGTAAAGTAGTTCTTTCACATTTGAAAATGTGAATGTTGTATATCAACTTTCTCATAAAGCCATTGAACACCTTTTTATGAGGGTGATATGAGAGAACATTAGAACTATTTTGCTTACTATCTCAGTATATATGCAGGTTTATTCAGTCAGAGACATACTTATAAAATGGTGAATGACAATACCTAAAAAATAGCATTTTTGTGTTGCAGTGTACTCCGTTTAGGGGTGTCAAATCGGCAGGGTTGAAAATGAAGATATTAAAATGAATTGAAATAAAAATCAGGTTGAGTCATGACCCGTGCAAGTCTACTTTGGGCTCAAATGGGCTAAAAATGGGTTGGGTCATGACCTGCCTAATTTGATCTATGAGTTAATAATTTTGATGGTCACTCAACTATCAATTTTTTTCATAGAAAGTCACTCAACTATCATTTTTCCATTCTCGACATTGCATTTACTTAATAATTTAGACCGGAGACTATAGTTGCTGGATTTTTTGCAAAGTAAAAAATATCACTTTTTAAAATTAAAATACATAAATTAAAATCAACAAGCCACTTCTTTTTTTCATTTAATCAAAATCGATAAATTAAAATCGTTTGGCTTTCAACAACTTGTCCTTAATTTTAATGGGTGGAAAATCATATACTGTTTCACCAGTTCCCTGGATGTGGCACTACATGCAAGTCCAATGGGTCATTTGATAGAGTTAAAAACAATGCATGTATTAATTTTGTGTATTAATTATATTTTATTTGATACACTTTTCATGTTATCGATAATCAATGTAAGTATTAATTATATGTTTTACTATTGTTTTTTTAAGGTGTATTCCATCCGTCCCTTTTTATATGTCATCCTTTTTTATAAATAACTGGATCACAATACTTGTCATTTTATAAAATTGATGCATAAATTACCATATTTCCCTATTATACCCTTATAGAGTAGTTAATTAATATTGAAAATGTATTTACTTTGACCAACCTAGGAAATAATCTACAAGTAATTAAATAAGGCTAGAAGGGTAAAATTACATCATTTCTTAATGCAAGTGCAAAGTAAAAAGATGATATATAAAAAGGGACGGAGGGAGTATATTACTAATACCATAAATTTCTAGGTATTAGTAATGCAAAGGGGTTTTAATGCATGCATTAGCATGGTCAAACACCCCATTGCCCATTAAATTCTCTTTTACTTATTTTTCACTATAATTCTGAAGGGTTTGTAAATAAAGATTTTTATCCGGTACATACTATTTTTAATACTCCAAACCAAATGCATAAGAAATAATCTGTGTATTATTAATGCAAGCATTACTAATACATTTTATATAACATTATTCTTATATATGATCTGTAAAAATACTTATGTCACGACCCGAGCCTACACCCTGGACGTGGCCGACACTCGAAGACCATTGCTGGTCCCCAAGCGAACCCTCATCCTGGCTGACTGCAAGCGGAAAACTGATTCAAGCATACAAAGCTTAAAAACTGAAATAAAAGTTCACAAAACTTAAATTCAAACTTTAACTCAAATGAAAACTCTGAATAATAAAATATATTCAACTCGCCCAAAATTGGCAACTTAAGTCTTTGAAATATTTAATAAAATAAATAAATAATACAGACTTCTCAACTATACTGACTATCTATGAA